>CM028367.1:22747727-22959561 GCA_016624345.1 Platycodon grandiflorus | reverse complement strand
TTTGTAGTTTTGTGTTTTGGTTTAAATACTAGTTTTATGTTTTATTTTGGTTTAAATACTACATAAATTAATTAATCTCACTCTGTCACGGATAAATATTTTCTTTTTATTTTGGGATTAAAGACTTTTGATCTCTACTTTTATCTACCAATTCTTTTAATATCACTTAAAGTTTCATTTAATATAACACATCCAAAAGCTCAATTATTTAAAATAGTTAAACTCAATTAATGTTCATGGGTATTATGGTCGAGAATATATTTTACAACACATTAATTATGTTTCTTAATTTAAATGTTTTATCCACTATAAATATTTATTCGGGACGGAGGGAGTATTATTTATAGAACTTTCGGAGAAGAGGCGTGAGAATACTACATAACCTTATCATCCAAAACTACAACGAAAATTACAGTAAATAAGATGATAAGCAAAATAGTCATTGGCCCCTTGGTTTAAATATTACATAACCTTATCATCTTATTTATATTATTAAAATTATTTATAATAAAATTTATGATAATTGAAGCAAAGACTACGAGTAAAAACAAAAATTACATTAAAATAAAACCGAATACTTTAGAATAAAAATCGGTGAAAATTACATTTTACGAATTCAAAAGATTAAAGTCTTGCATATTAGTCTATTTAAGTTGTATTTTCAAATGTCTATTTAATTGTAAGACCCGTAGCAAAGTATTATAGTTAGAATCAAATTCGGGAATAGAATGGAGAAACTTTAGGGCTTGTTTGTTAACCATTTCTATTTCATATTTTTGTTTTGTTTCTAATTTTTGGTGAAAAATAGAAATAGAAATGCGTTTGACAATCATTTCTATTTAGAAACTAAAACGTTTCTCATTTTCCCAAATTCTAGAAATAAAAATTTTGTTTCTTTCGAGAAAAGAAACATTTCTCATCCAAAATACAGAAGGGCCAAGATCAAATAGGTTGGGCCTTTGAACTTTGACACGAGAAATTCTCAACCCTAACTTTTTTCCTCCATGTATACACACACACACACACACACACACACATATATATATATATATATATATATATGAGTTTTCAAAAGAAAAATAAATAAAAAGTTTAATCCTTAAATTAAATAATCGAAACTAGAAAGATAATTGAAAGATGATGGGTACTTGAACAATAATAAAATAGAGTTGGACAAATGTATGTATGTATATATGAATATTAATTTTTATTTTTATTTTTTATTCACAATTTTTTAATAATAGATAAAATGTGAATTATTATTCTACATTTTAAGTTGGATATAATATATGATGAAGTTGTAATGTATTAATAGTTTTGGGAAAAGAGTTTAACTTTGTGAAAGAAAATAGAAATGTTTATCAAACACGACATGTTTGAAAGCGAAACAAAGTGAAATAGAAACATGTGAAATAGAATAAAGAAACAGAAATATTACCAAACACTACCTTAAAGTTTAAAAATCCTAATGAAGTTGGTACTTAGCATGTGTTACATTTTAAGACTTTAGTTTAGGTTTATAATATACCCCAAATATATTTTGGAACACCCTAGGATTAAATTCAATGAAAGTTTTAAAAAATAGCACGAACCAAGCGGTGGCTCGCTAAAGGGACAAGGCCGCTCTGTTTGTGAGTGGCTAGGCAAAAATGGATGTCGGGCGGCGCCGCTGAGGCCTACGGCGTGACCCAACCCGGCCGCTTCCGGGTTTCGCCACTTGAGCTTTGCGATTGCATCGTCGTCATCCCCAGCTTGGCACTTAGTAGCTGCAGTGATGTACACACAGTTTGCACACGGTTTGGAGGCCTATATAAAGCTGATTCTCAGCCTTGAAACCTAGAAAATCACACACACAACACACACTTCATATTAGACACGTTAGTTGCAATACGAAGTTTGTTTGGCGCTCGGTTGATCAAAGTTTGCCAGTTTGGACGATCCAACTTGGTGGGAGCAATATATTTGAGAAGAAAACTCTTTCGGAAAGCTTACTTGGGATGTAAGTTACTAACTCCTCCTATTTGAAATCTATGCATGCTTAACTAAAAATAATTTTGTGCCATGATAAAATGTGTATTAATTGTTAGTATGTGATATGAGATATGTGAAATGGTTAAATAAATGCTTTGAGTTAGTAGTACTAAAATTAGTACCATGAATTATAAAGTAATATTATGATTAGCCGGACATACTTAAAGTTTATGACTCCAACGGAGTCAAATAGGATGTAATAATATTACATCAAATAATAAAGTGATGTTGAGTAATGACTCTAATAGAGTCAAATATAATTAACGGGTGATATATGAAGTGTCTCTAAAATATTAAAAAGACACATTAGTAAAGTTATAATGTCATAAATGCTATATATATAGTAAAGTAGAAATGGAATGAGTACGGGATATAAAGTATCACGTCACAAATAAAAAATAAAATATAGCTTGATGTCATGACATGATAATAATAAGATCTATTGTAAACTAGGAACAACGGTAATTCTGTAAAGTAGAAAAGTAATGATATATAGTTGCTTAAAATGATAACACTATGATATATAAAGAATAATAGCATGTGATTAGTAATGTACTTAGTATTCACAAGCACTTTGACAAAATAGTTAATGACAAGTAAACATCTACTTGATCATGTTGATATGTATTACGTGTAAGATACGCGTAAAGTAAAGATGTTGCGTATGCGTTTATAAAATGCAGTATAAGAATAATACAAGTAATTAACGTCTACTTGTTTATAAAGTTAAAGCAAGATAAGAAATTACAAGTAAATATCTACTTGTTTATAGTAGTGAGATCTAACCAATAATTACTGGAAAGGGCATTGATGCAATATATACATGATGAAAATCATGATGCGCGGTAATACTTAGTGACAATGTATACATGATGAAAATCATGATGCGGTAATAATCGTGGACTCATTAATGATCCGCCGGCCATGGTAGAGGGTAGCTGTTTGTCATAACCAATAAGGTGACATTGATATCTGCAACTGGTTGTCCCAGTAACTAGAGGCATGGGAAAGGGCTGCCCATAGAGGTGAAGCCACCCATGGTTCCAGTTATGAGGAAAGGGTTGCTCGTAGAGGTGAAGCCACCTATGAAACAAGTAAAGGTTTTCATTCAGGAACTTGCACTACAATAGCAGAACATGTACAGACAGGAAGAGTAAGGTGAAAGGAAAAAGGGATGTTGAGGCATATTTCGACACTAATAAGAGTCTTAAGTTACCGTTATATGTTTGCCATGCGTGTCGGTTGGTCGATCTTCAATTGTATGGGACGGTTGACACTGCCGAGCTTGATATTGCATGGTGTTATAATGTGTTTTCCTATGTATGAAGTGGTCGCGGTCTTCAACTGGTATGGGACGGTTGACGGCAGCTGAGCCTATCGTGCGTATGAAATTATTTGTGTGGTGATATACTGTGTTAATATGCTGCATGATAACATGCTATGTATCTAGTAACTTACTGAGTTTCGACTCACCCCGTATCTGTTTTAAACTGTTAGATCTGAATAAGACGGTAGTATCGAGCATTTTGGGGTCATCTAACAGAATTCAGTGCAGGTAATGATTCGAATAATAGTTTGATGAAACTGTGTATCAGTAAGGTACGTAGATGGAAAAAGGACAGGGCCAACATAAGTTGTCATAAGGCTGTGTAACTCTGATCAGTAATGTTAAACAGAGATTATTAAATGTTTCTTGAGATCATTAACTTAAGTTTATATATGATGTCTTAGAGTTCTATTTTAGCAGAACTTTTGTTGCTAATACTTGTTATATGTTTGGTTCATGCACCGGCTCCGGGATCCGTATAGGAACTCGGGTCGGGGCGTGACATTAATAATCTATTTTAGTTGTATTTTAGTCTCTATTAAATTCTTGCATTTAATTATTAGTTTTAATGCATGGTATTTAATTTAATATGAAGCGTGTTATAAAAATAAGATATATAATACTCCATTAATAACATATGTTTTAAATAGAAATTAGATGAAATAAAACATATGTTTTAAATAGAATAATAAAGAATATACTTAGAATATTCTTTTTTGAGTAAAATTTAAAGTAGGACTGTTGGAGATGGTGAAAAAAATTTGGTCAAAAATTGCACCATTTTAGAGATTTGGTGCAGAAATTGCACCAAACTGTTGGAAATGCTCTTAAAAATTTAGAATTAGTATATAATATCAAGCTCAAGTGCATATAGTCCACATATAATATTTATACGGTGCCAAAAGTAATTCTTCCTTTTTCTAGAAGACAAGAAAATGCCAAATGTATGGAGACATCGTGATAATTTGAAGACACATTTTTCATTCAGTTTCAACCTTATTTAAAACTTTTTTATTTCATTTTTTCTGATTATACATAATATCCAATTCTTGGAAAAACATTTCTCGAAATTTCATCAACTGGCTCACACTAATAGAATTGACAACATATATTGCGTGATTTCAATCCATAACGTGTGTGTTGTAAATACTTGACTTGATTTAACTCGTTTATCTTCAGAACGTCCTTTCTGATCTTTTGATATAAAATAATATTGCTCGACTCAACTTGTTTATCTTTGAAGTGTCCCCTCTGTTATAAAGGGTTATTCAAGAGGGTAATAACTAGAATAGAAGGAGAGAGAGAGAGATGGAGGGAGAGATAAGCAGCCTCATCAAGGTAACTCTTTCTGTACACATTTCTCTCTCCTATTGCTATTTTGCAGGCAAGATTGTTTCCAAAGGCATTCCAAGACTCCTTACAATCCTACCCATAGTATGTTATTTCCTAATCCTTCCTCTAAACTTCAACTCAATCCATCTAATAGGCCTAATATCTTTCTTCATTAGTTGGCTTGCTAATTTCAAACTCATCTTGTTTGCTATTGGCGAAGGCCCTCTATCAAATCCCACAATCTCTCTCCCTCTTTTCTTGGCCCATGCTTGCTTCCCCATAAAATTACCAAAAAACCCATCTCCAAAATCACCTGAAATTATCGAGAACCCTTCACCAAATGGCCATAATAAAGAAAACCCATCTCCCAATGTATCCAAGAACAGCCAAAAATCATTGTTGAACTATGGGATAAAAGGCCTTCTTCTAGCCTTGTTCCAAAATGTGTACCTTTACTTTAAGGACTCAAACCCAATGGTTGCTTGGTTTTTCTTGGGCTTCTCCGTGTACTTCAGTTTGGAGCTCATAGTCGCCCTGAGCTCCTCCCTTGTTGCATTCTTGTTTGGGCTTGATCTCGACCCACAATTCGATGAGCCCTTTCTCTCCACCTCGTTACAAGACTTTTGGGGTCGGAGATGGAACGTGATGGTCACGCGCATCCTAAAACCCGCCGTATACAATCCGGTCCGCGACATATCGGCTCGGGTTTTGGGGCAAAAGTGGGCTCCACTCCCGGCAATCTTGAGTTGCTTCTTTGTATCGGGTCTCATGCATGAGCTCATTTTCTTCTACTTGGGCCGAGGTCAGCCCATGTGGGAGATGACCATGTTCTTTACCCTACATGGGATTTTCTTGGTGATGGAAATTGTGATTAAGAGGGCGATGAGTGTCAAGTGGGGTTTGCCTCGAATAATAGCAACACCATTAGTTGTTGGATTTATGTTGATCACCTCTTACTGGTTGTTTCGTCCAGAACTTTTAAGGTGTAGATTAGACGTTAAAGCGTTAGAAGATTATGCTGCAATTGCAGCATTTGCAAATGATGTCCGACTTCGGGCTCTTAGCTTAAGATTTTCACACTAGTAAATGTGGATCGGAATTTTCATGCATTGGATTGGCGTTGCTGTGTATCCTAACCATCGCCAACGTCACGGGATTAAGTAGTATAAACGGACCCCGAATCCGCATGCAACGACTGCTAAGTCAATACCACAACGCTTACTTCTTACAATAAGAAAATAGAAAACATAAGTACCTAAAGAGTACCAAATTTTTTGTACCAAATGATGTATCAGTTGATGTGGTACAAAAAATAAAATTAAAAATCATAATTAATGCATCACATCAGTTGCCACATTAGCTGATACATCATTTGGTGCAAAAAAATTGGTACTTTTTAGGTACCCATATCATTACTCTTACCGAGTAATGATGCATCGCAATGCAGAAACTGATGTATCCCGATGCATTGACTTTGAATCGCGATGCAACGTGTGTCTGATTAAATTTCATTAATGACATTTTCTTCTTTTCGTCCCAAAAGTGTCTTTTTCTGGTTTTTTAAAAAAGAATGATGGACTTGAACAATTACAAATGTCTAAAAAGGAACCGACCTGTAATTCACCCTTTATTTTATTAGTACATGATATTTTCTACCTTTCGTTTTTAAATAACCGTCCTGACTTTTTTTTTATATAATTAAATAAGATATTTTTAAATGAAAATTTAACATTTATTGTAGTATAACAAAATACTATGAATTACATATTTTATAATTTTAAAAAAATAAAATATATGTTAAATTTGCATTTAAAAAACTTATTACTTGACACAAAAAAAAAAAGACGATAATTTAGATATGGAGGGAGTATATCGTATAACAAAGTGTGTCCATTAAAAAGTAGAGTGAAATAGCAAGGCCATAATAATATATATGATTATTAAATTCAATAGCTAATTTGGTACGCAAAATTGACATAAATTTGAAAATAGCTAAATTTTATAAAGATACTGTGAATAAGGTCGGGCAAGTCCGAAGCCTACTCGTTCGGTCCATAAAAGTTAGGGTCGAGCTTAAACTTAGAATTATATAGGCAGAGTTTGAACAAAGATTTGAAGTCTGAAAGCTATTTGGGCCGAACTTAACATATATATATATATATATATATATATATATATATATATATGTTAATATTAATCTAACCACGTGAGAGTTAAGACATGCATTTGAGCTTGCTATTGAATCTTAGGTTAAGATTTTGAATTACTACTTGATAATAAGGGAGTGTATTAAAAATATTATTAGACTATATGTTTTAGAAAATAGTGCATTTTAATAAGCAAATTACATTAAAATTTACCTCTTCATAATGAATTTTAAGTAGTATAGGCAAGGAGGGGTGACCCAGTGGTAGAGTGGGTCTTCCGCTTTACAAAGTGTGAGATCTGAGGTTTGATCATTTTTCACACCTCCTTAGAACACACACGCGCGCACACGTAAAAAAAGAAAAGGAAAAATTGCAGGCCGGTCCCCTTTATGAAATTTTCAACCGCTGTAGTGCCTTATTTTTGTTTTTAACAGCATAGGTCCACTTTAAGTAATAAATTGGCTAATTGTTTCAAAACTATCCCCACTTTAGGACCTTCACAACACGTTGAATTAGAAAAAGAAGTAGAACATGAAGAACAAAAACCAGAAGAGGCAGAAGAAAAGGAAACCATGTATTTGGATACCGCAGAAGACAAGAAAGAAAGAGATGTTTTGATCAGTGAAGACACTGCTGGAGAAAAAGATGATGGAGGAATTGAAGGGTGGAATCCTGTTGGAGCACCACTTGCAGAAGAAGGAAACACGCTGAATTTGAATATAAAGGAACTCAGCAGAGAGATTGAAGCTTTTATAAGAAAGATGAAATAAGAAATAAGAATCGAAGCTCAGCAACAACTAATCACTGTATAATGTACTCGGGGGAAGATAAACAGGGTTTATTTTCTCGATGAAAGAAAGTCCCTTTTTGCCTTTTATAATTTTTGGTCATCCCAATGCAACAATTTTGTGCATTGCGATGCACGATGCATTAATTTTGTGCATCGCGATGCACAATTTGCATATCGTGCTGTTTCGTATTTTTTTAAGGGTATAGATGACATTTCGCAACAAAAATACCCTTTCTCGAATTGAAACAATTATAGTTGACTTTAACAGTTGAAAATTGTTTAAAAGGGACATGCTCAAATTTTGTCCAAACAAAAGTACTATAGGCAAGCCTGAATTAGGTCCAAAGCCCAATTTAAATTAGGGCCGAATTCAAGCAAAAAAATAGATTAATTTAATTTGGGCTGCACTCGAGCTTGAGCATACATAATTTAATTTAGGTCGGGCTTGGATGGAGCTAGGCCAACTCTTTAAGCCCGATTGACAACCACATTAAGAATAGAGGAAAATAATATGGGATTCGGGAATGCAATGATTTAGGGGCATAAGGGAAAAGCATCTTCATCACCTTTGTATTTGTGTCACTGTAAATTGCTTCGTCACTGTCCGCCGCCGTACTTAGCCATCACCATCTAAAGATTCTAAACCTTGTCCTCTTTTGCCCGTGGCTAAACTACGACCATTACCGTCGCATGACGGGCCATCTATGTTTGGGCTTTGCCAACGTCTACGGGCTTTGGGACCTTGCACACTCTACATGAACAAGGAGCTTTTAGGGGTAAATTACAGTAGGTCCTTTTCAAGCATTTAATCGACGTCATTCATCTTTTTAAAAATCGAAAAATACATTTTTGGGCGAAAAGACGATTATGCCATTAATAAAGAAAAACACGCGCTTGAACGAGAGCATCGCGATCGCTACTTTGGCATCGTGATGCACCACTTTGCATCGTGATGCAACAAATTGGGCATCGCGATGCAACAATGGTGCATCGCGATCATCGCAGCAGCTTTTAGGAATCAAAGCATCGCGATGTACCACTTTGCAATCGCGATGCAACAATTGTTGCATCGCGATTCACCACTTTGCAAATCGCGATGCACCACTTGCGATCGCGATGCACCACTTTGGAATCGCGATGCACCACTTTTGCAATCGCGATGCCACATAACACAACATATAGCATCGCGATAAGAACTCTGCATTGCGATGAGCCATATATGGATCATTCGTATTAATAAGTCGATAAAGAACTCTGCGTCGCGATGGCCAATATCTGCATCGCGATGAGGCTATATATGCATCGCGATGAGCCATATCTGCGTCGCGATGAGCCATATATGCATCGCGATGAGCCATATATGGATCATTCGTATTAATAAGTCCGATAAAGAACTCCCGCATCGCGATGAGCCATATATGCATCGCGATGAATATCTTATCGCGATGAGCCATATCGAATCGCGATGAGCCATATCGCGATGAGCCATTATCGCGATGCATCATCACAGACGCTTTAGGGAACTTGGTTTTCGTTTATTTTAGGCGTTGCCCCGAACCTGAGGCCATGTCCTCGACCCTGCACATGGGCGGTCGAATCCGTGCGTTTTACATCTTTGCGATTGGCAATAATCAAAACATCTTCTTCTATTTTTGGACATTGTCAAGCTTGATTTGAAGCTCAAAAATAGTGTTTTTGGTAGAAAAATTGTGCACAAATATAGTACTAAATTAGGATAATAATATGAGATTGATTTTAAACAAATTCGAAGTTTAAAACGAGATTTAAGTGGCCAAAACACTCAAGAACAAAGAAAAACGGGATGAACTCAAAAATTTAAATTTGATCAAATTTGTGTTTTATGCATGAAAATTGATACCCAAACATGAGGAAAGACTATATTAACAACATGAAATCATTTATACATCAATTTGAATCTCAAATCTGAAGCAACGATGTTGTTGAGGGTATTTTAGGAAGAAAATTTTCAAAATGCCTTTTAGCGGTTAAAAAAAGAGAGGGTATACTGGAGAGAAAAAAAGTTTGAGAAAGTGGACCGGCCAGCAATTTCTCCATTTTTCTAGCTTTAAAATGATTAGGTTTGTTCCCCTCAGAGCAAGTCTAACAATGGGTATTAAAATTAAATTTTGGTATTTAACTAAAAGTCCTAACATCTCTAATAGTCAAAATAAAAGGTACTAAATTTTGCCTTGGTTCTAAGAGAATTTGCTACCTCTCTTAGAACTTCACATTGAGCAGCACGCGCAGGTGAATTATCATTAATTCATAGTTTATGACACGTGTAAATTATCATTAATTCATAATTTATTTTAATTTTTATATCATGACAAATGACGACTATAATTTTTTCAAAATTTTTATTTCAAAAAAAAATAATTAATTAAAACAACCGTTATACTTTAAATAATTGATAATGTATAAAGTATCAATAAAGTTAATAAAAATCAAAAATAAATTTGATACCTATTGTGGGAGGTGATAATTAGATACCTTGTAAATAGTATCAATAGGTATCAAAATTTGGTTTTGATACCTATGTGCCAAGACCCATTGTTGGAGTTGTCCTAAAGTAAATTACTCACCCCGTCTTTAAATTATTGTCTTGCTTTTTTTTTTTGTCCGTTCTAAAATAATTGTTTTATTTGGAAATTTATTTTTTAGGACAATACTTTTAGCAATTTACCCTTACTATTTTTGATACTTTAATTATGAGCTAAATGCACATAAACATTAAAGAAAACGATACACTATACCAATATTAATAATTAAATTAATTTTTTTTAATCTGTGTGACAAGTCAAATAAGATAATAATTAAGGAACGGGAGGGAGCACGATGATTCCCTAATTTCATGTGCATGTCACATGCAAGGGTTAACTGCCCTGAAAATGTGCAATGTGCATGTGTATACATGTGACCAATCAAAAAAGTAACACGCCACTTTTGACTCTTAATTGTATCGAAAATTTAAATTTTGGCTTTATGTGCAAAAATTCCCCAAGAGCGACAATGAGAAAACTACATGTTTGTAAAATAAAATTAACCCTTGCATTTATTTCTTGTGCTCGCATGTGTATTTTCTAAATTCACAGAAAAAAAATAATAAAAAAAGGTGTACCAATTTGTATCCAACTAGAGGATATTTTTTCAGAATTGAAATTTTTTACGCAAGAAGATGTGAAAAGAACAAATTTGCTTCATTGTTATCTTCAACAAGGGGGCCAATATAAAAAAGAGGAACAAACAAATGTGGTAGAAAAATACAAGATTGCAATGGAACAAAATTGATCACACTAAAAAGTATATTGTGATCACGTCGGATTTCACGTGTAGTCTAGTTGATCAGTAAGATACCCCCGCTGTCAAAAGATTAAGTGTTACTGGAACAAGTTCTGAACTCTTGTAATCAATAATAACAAAAAAAAAACACTATCAAGAGGTTATTGGGGTTTTACCCGACGGTAAGCTTCATTCCCAACTTACCCAAAGTAATATTTGTTTTCATTAAACACTTGCCATTAATACTTGCATTTGCTCCATTATCTGAGTGATTTTTAAAAGATAATTTGCACTTGGTACGTACCATCTTCTTTATTTTTATTGAGAAAATTCTACACGAAAAGGCACATATTGTATGTACTAGGCACTTTTGCCAGTCTACCTAGTGAACAGTGAGCCCCTTGTTATACTTCTAGCTAGATTGTGCATAGAAAAAAGATATATATATATATATATATATATATATATAAAGATGATAAAATGCGCCAAACTTCTTTATACTTTGCCAAAATAATAAAAACAGTCCTTGTACTATGTTATTACATTATTTTTGCCACTGTACGATTTTTATAGCTCTTGAACCATCCCTCCGTTAAATTTTTTGGTTAAATTGGTGTTAAATCATCCATGTGCCATCATTTACTATGGTGCTTGTTTACGTTTGTTACTTTCAATCATCTGTGCTTAGTGGTGAATTAATTGTTCCCAACTCAATATCTTGATTGTTAGATTTTTTTTTTTTATTTTTTTTGTTTGATTTTTTTTTTGTGAGTGGCTGCCATTGGTTTCAAAAAGGCACGGGCATTTGATGATTGTCGGTATAATAAATTGATTGAGAGAGACCGGGACAATTTTGTACAAGCAAAAAGATAATGCTCTTAAATGAGTGATCTGGTTTGACTTTTTAAAATTAAATTAACTGTTTTTTAAATAAAATTTTGATGTATATTTTTTATTTCTTAAATTATAAAATACATAATTTATGGTACACAAAACTACAAATTACATATTTATGGTTTTGAAAAAATAAAAAATGTTTGACAAATTTTTATTTAAAAAATAATTAATTTGACTATAAATCGTCAAAATGGGACATTTATTTAGATATTAAAGTTGTTCATTTAATTTAATGGATGAATTTATAAAATTTATTAATTTTTTAATAACACGTATCTTTCTAAAACAGATGCTGTAATACTTTAGTGGAATGGTCCAGTGCAATTTTAAATTCTTATTCGGATGACAATAGAATATTATCTTCGTTTAGAAAATTTTTAAAATTATTGATCTACCCTTATTTAAATTTAATTATTGTAGACAAGTTATAAAAATACTTTTTTTCTTTTTTCTCACCAACCATCTTTAATGATGGTAGTAAATAAGAAAAATTTTGGTAATTATTTTTGAAAATTCTATAATAACAATTATTTTAAAATATTTTTTTTTGTTAAAACGATAATTATTATGAATTGTTTCTAGGTCATTTATGTATAGTAAATTCTCACTTGAGTATTAGAAATTTTTCAAGATTTAACTAACACGTCTTTTAAGGAAATATCATACTCTTCCTTCCTAAATTATCGTGTTGGTGAATTTTTTTTGTCAAAAAAGAATATTTTTTTTATTTTTTTAAATTATAAAACTTAAAATTTTTTTTATTTTAAAATAATTATCGTTATAGTATTTTAAAAAATATTTATTTATATTTTGCCAAAATTATGCTTATTTATTACTCTTATTAAAGAGGATTGGTAAGTAGAAAGAGAAAAATACTCCTACAACTTATTTATAATAATTAAATTTAAATAAAAATAGTTTAATTTTTAATTTGTATATAAATTATTAAAATAATAATTATTTTAGAGTCGGAAGTAGTGCATGTTAAATTTATATTTGAAAAGTATTTTTTTTTTTGACTAAAACGTAAAAAAAAGGACGATTTAAGAACCTTTTTGACTAAAAAAGTAAAAAGCAGGAGAACGGAGGGAATATCATGCTCAACTTTTAGAAACTTTTAGCATTAAGAGAGAGAGAGAGAGAGAGAGAGAGAGAGAGAGAAAGAAAGTGTGTGTGAGAAGAGAAATGGAAGGAGACATCGTTGGGCTAATCAAGACTAGAATGGAAGGAGAGATCAGCAACTTTATCAAGGTATGGTTATCAGTAATCATTTCTCTTTCCTACTCCTACTTTGCAGGCAAGGTTGTACCCAAAGGTACAACCAGGCTCATCACCTTCCTCCCTGTAATCTCTCTCTTTCTCTACCTGCCTCTCACCCTCCACTCCATGCATCTTGGTGGCTTAACAGCTTTCTTTGTAGCTTGGCTTTCTAATTTCAAACTCCTCTTGTTTGCCTTCAACACTGGGCCCCTCTCTGACCCTTCTCTCACCCTCCCCCATTTCATTCCTCTTGCTTGCCTCCCAATCAAGATCCAACAATCCAAAACCGACCCGTCAGAAAATCGGCAAATCCCTCATAACCCATCACAGAATGGGCAAATAAAGAAAAATCCATCTTCCCAAATCACTGAAAAAGGCCTGAATTCACCCATGAATTATGCAATAAAGGCTCTTCTTCTAGCCTTGTTTTTTAAAATCTATGATTATAGAGATCATATTCATCCAAATCTCATTTTGTTTATATATTTTTCCATATATACTTTCTAGTAGAGATCTCCTTAGCCATGGTAGCAGCCGCTGCTCGAGCCATGTTTGGATTCGAGCTCGAGCAGCAATTCAACGATCCTTACCTCTCCACTTCACTACAAGATTTTTGGGGAAAGAGATGGAACCTCATGGTAACCCGTATTCTGCGCCCCAGCGTATACACACCTGTTGTCAACTGGTCAACCAGTTTCTTGGGCAGGAGATGGTCCCCGCTCGCAGGTGTGCTGGCTACTTTTGGGTTTCAGCCCTAATGCACGAGCTCATATTCTATTACATGGGCCGAGTTAGGCCCAGCGGGGAAGTCACGTGCTTTTTCTTACTCCACGGGGTGTGTTTGGTTGTGGAGATTGCTATCAAGAAGCGGGTCAACGGCAAGTGGCAGTTGCCGAGGGTTGTTACGGGGCCGTTGACGGTGGTTTTCGTTTTGACCACTGCGTATTGGTTGTTTTTGCTACCATTGCTGCGGATTGAAGCAGATGTTAAGTCGTTCCAAGAGTTTGCAGAGGTTGGCGCGTTTTTCAAAGATGTTGGTCGTGCACTAGCGCTCAAATTTCATTAATATATTGTACACCAGTATAATGTTATAATATAAACATTTCGTTATTCGATTGAGAAATGCTAAATATACGGCCCATAATTGCAATAATATATTGTACACTAGTATAATGTTTAAGAATTTGTAAGTATCATCTCTCCCTCAAGTAGAGGTGGCAATGGGACCCCAACCAACCAGGCCAGTCTAAATTTGTATCGGATTTCTAAAACTAAAATCCAATCAGTCTGTTTGGGCTAATTCACATTAATTTTGACATTTTTATTAGCCTGCATGTAAGCCCATTAAGCCGAGTCGTAAAATTGGGCCAGTCTGTTTGGGCTAATTCACATTAATTTTGACATTTTTATTAGCCTGCATGTAAGCCCATTAAGCCGAGTCGTAAAATTGAGCCGGGCCGGGTCGAGCTGGTCTTGCTTAAATTTGCATCGGGCCTCTAAACTAGATTCCAACCTGTCCTAAAGTTGGGTTGACTGGACCAGCTCATTGGGCTGGACCCATTTTGCCGGCTCTACCCTCAAGGCAAGCTTGGGCTACAACACGATTGAGATAGTTCACTTGGGCTATAGCTTGATTGAGATAGTTCAGTGACCCTTAATCTTACTTTCGACATCATTGTGAGACTTCTGTGATCAAAGAATGGGTCATGGTAAACATAATTCGGTACTCTCTCGATCGAAACTCGAAAGGATCCCCGGCCAGGGATCATGGTAAACCTCATCCCGCATTCTCCCGAATACGAACCCTGCTATCTTTCTCTGAATCTAATGGGCCGAGGATTGTGGCGTCAGCCCTGAAAAATGACCTCGTATTCTACTACTTGGGCCAGCTGTGGCCCATGGGACATGGATGAGTCGTCGACAGCTCCATTCGCGGTTGCCTCAGGCCGGCTAGAGATACTGACTGGTGTATTTTTGCTAGTCACTGATTTTCCCCTTTTCAATATTTTTTACTAAATTCGCAAAATAATTTGAAGATTAAATGTAATTGATATTATTGATGAAAATAAATAAAAGTGATACATTGAACTGAGAAATATATTAAATACGAAATAGACGGAATAAAAGGCCGTACATTACTACCCTTAAAAGCATAACAAAATCCTTTATCATTTTCAACGTATAAAATGTTTATGAAGTATAAAATAAAAAAATCATGAGAATTTTAGGCTCAATTTTCAAATAGGAATTTTATTTGGCTACACATATAAAAAGAAAAGAAACAAAAAAGTGGGACAATTTGATATAATTACGGGATTAAAGAAAAAGAAAAACCGATTCAAGAGAGTAAAAAAGAAAGACAACGTAAAAGATGGACGCATTAATAAAAAAAGGAAAATAATATATGCATTTAATCCATGTTCTTTCCAAAGGAACACGCATTAATCCATATGTATATCAATTAAAAGTTTGTTAATATATTAACAAGTATAGTGTATATATAGTGTAACTTAAAAAATACAAACACTAAAATTTCAATTTTAAAAAGTTAGACGTACTTTTTTTTTTTTTTTTTTGGGGACGGATGAAGTCATAAAAGGGAGTTTTCAATACAAATTTTGCTTATCCACTACATTAAATTACGATTAATTAAATTAATTATTTTCATGACAAGAATGCCCTTCACATACTTGCCTTATTTAATAATGATGCAATTGCCTAAAGTCAACTACTTTTTTTAAAAAAAATTTCCCTTAACTTAATTTTTTTTTTCTTTTATTGTCTTTCAAAATAAATTTCATTTATTTTTCAGTACTAAAAAAATTAATTGTCTATCATCCATTATTTTCATTCAATTTCTTCAAAGGAGAGAAACCTCGAAGAAAAAGTATGTCACCCTCTTTTCTATTTTATTTTCTTGATTATATTTTTTTCAACTTGAATAGTTGAAGAAACTAGGCCTACTATTAATTTCATTATAGCTACTTTTTAGTTTTCTTCATATATCTTTTATAAATATACTTTATTTGGAAAGTCAAAATAATTACTAAAGAAAATAAAAAAAAACTATTTATTTTTAATTTTTTCGTAAAATGTAGGTTTTAAAATGCTGCTAGGAAAAAAAAACTGCGTTTTAAAATGATATCCTAAATGCATTTATAAGAAAAGAAAATAGCGTTTAAAAAAAATTAAATTTTAAAATATCTACATTTAAAAAAAATTATATTTTAAAAACGTTGCACCAAAACGAGCTTCAAATAATTTTTCTCAAAGTTGTAATTGCAAGATTCAGTACGACAAGGACCATATAGACAATACCGCCAATTAAGTAATAGAGTATTAATAATTCATTCAACATTTTGTACTACATATGCATCATCTACTATCGAGCCCAATCAATAAAACAACACACAGAATCAAACAGGAAGTATAAGAATATCATCATAGAATATTACATCAAGGAAAAGCCAAATGAAATATTTTCATAACAAATAATCTTCATTACCCCTATAATATATATATGCACAGATATAGACATTTAGAGGTGAAAATGAATTGAGTTGAATAGAACAATTAAATGTTAGAATTTGTTTAATAAATTTAGCGAATTTAAAAATGTGTTCAAATTTAACTTGGTTTGTTCTCAAACTCAATATGAAACGAGCTTTTAATTGAATGGAGCTCGATTAGCTTGCTATTTTCACCAAAAATATTGCTGTTATAAGAGTATCGAGTTAATAAACTTAATTTACCAACGAGTTTGAAATTTTGTTTGATTACCGAACGAGCCAATCTCAAACAAAGTTTTAATTGAGCTCGAGTGTCTTGTTATTTTTAACAAAAATAGTGTGTTGTAAGCTTATCGAGTTAATAAGTAAATTGTCCAAAAAACTATAAATTTTATTTTATATTGGAAAATATTTTTATTAAATTGAACACGAACTAAATTGAGTGACTATTTGTTATTTAGCCCTGTATAAAATTCCTTTATGTTGCTCTTCTGTGTTTTACATTTCCACACACAGAGAGAGAGAGAGAGAGAGAGAGAGAGAGAGAGAGAGAGCATGAAAGGAGAGGTTAACAACTTTGCAATCATATGCATCATCTACTTGGGATCCTTATTCTATTGTCACACTATTGCCAAGTTCATCCCAAAAGGTAAATCTAGACTCCTTGTCATACTCCCAATTGTATGCATCTTTCTCTCTCTTCCTCTTCCTCTCTCCTCTTTCCATTTTAGAGGTATAACCTCTTTCCTCATAGCATGGCTAGCAAACTTCAGATTGCTCCTTTTTGCTTTTGGTAAAGGCCCCTTGTCTTCAAACAAGCCCATTCCATTTTCACAATTTATTCCCATAGCTACTTTGCCCATCAACATTCACCACATGCCATCATCACCTTTAAACTTAGCTAAAGGAAGCCCAATCTGTCAAACCCTAAAAGGAAGCACAAATAATCCAACCAATTATGCTCTTAAAGTTGTTCTTTTGGCCTTGGTAATTAAGGTCTACTACTATATAGAGTATCTTCATCCTAATTTTGTAATGATCCTTTACATGCTCTATGTTTACTTTGGGCTCGAGCTATTACTAACTGCATCATCAAATGTGGCTAGAGTTGTGGCTCGGATAGAGTTGGAGCCACATTTTGATGAACCCTACTTCTCTACATCTTTGCAAGACTTTTGGGGGTATAGGTGGAACCTCGTCATGTCAAGTATTCTACGTTCTTCTACATACAATCCTGTCCGATCAATTTTGGTTCGCTCGATCATGAGAAAGTGGGCCACAGTTCTATCGGTTTTAGCTACATTCATGGTATCCGGTGTGATGCATGAGCTAGTATTTTATTACATCGGCCGGCTTAAGCCAACGGGTGAAGTGACATGTTTCTTCCTAATTCACGGTGTTTGTTTGGTTACTGAAATCATCATCAAGAAAATGCTCAACGACAAATGGAAGTTGCCTTGGCTTGTTTCAAGGCCATTGACACTCATATTTCTGGTGGTTACCGCACTTTGGCTCTTCTTGCCGCCGTTATTACGAGGCAATCCCGATGTCAAAGCATGTAAAGAGTTTATTGCTTTTGTAGAGTTTATTAAGCATGGCCGACTAGTTAGCCCAGATGATTTATCTTGCCCATTTTCATGAAATTTTTCGGGGTTAATTTTGACATACACTTTTGTGTGTTTCAAACTTTATTATTTATATGGTATAAGGTCTAGCTGGATCAAATTTAGGGTTGATTGGCTGTGATGAGGGGTGTTGGCTTTGTCTAGAGTGTTGTTTGTGATTATTATTATTACTCCATAATACTTTTAATATTATTATTATATTAATAATAATAAGCAAAAGGATTTCAGTGTTCATTTTTAAAATTTTCTTATCTCAAAACAGCAAGTTAAAAACAGAAATCCAAAACACACAGCAGCAAAAACAATTCACAACGAAACAATGATTTTTACCCGAATCGGCAAAAACCAAAGGGCCGTAGTCCAAGTGAAAAACTTCCACTATAACAAATGGGTCCATAAATGCGTTCTTCTCTAGTTACACTAGAGGATCACAACTACATCAAGAGCAACTAGCTTCTTGGATCACCACAACGCCAACAAACTTCTCACCAAACAAATTAATTGGTGGATAGCAATACTCTGTTTTAGCACACCATTTGCTCCTGAGTTTTATCCCCTTTTATAGACTGACAGAAGCCCTTTCAATGTTCTTGAAGCTTCTGAAAACAATGAACCATGGAGGAGTTTGAAAGTGTCGAGAGCCTCTTTGTGTTCCCAAAAAAACAAATGCATTCTTATCTTCTTTCTTTGACCAAGGAATACTATGATACATGAGATTTGGCCACGGCTGGACCCACCCAACACAAAGTCTTAATTAAAATGGTAAAAATGTCTTGAAAGAAAACAAGACTCAACAAAACACTGACATTCCGTGGAGAATTACCACTGAGGATCTTTCTTCTAGTTTGAATTTGGAAGATTGTCTGGTTGAGTCAGTCAAGCTGATTGCTATGGAGATAGTTGGTAGAAGAGGAGTCAACATAGGAGTGGTGCTGTTATAAAGGAAGAGGAATGGTTGTTTAGGCAGAAAAGAGATGCCCATTCTGTATTGGACCCCTTTGCTTTTTAGAAGTACTAGTTTCGTGTAAGCTTGGTGACAACTAATAACCATCCACTGCTTTCCTTGCAATGTCGCTACACTAATTCAAAGAGTTTTAATATTTTTGGTATGGCTCAGTGACCCACGCGCGCGATCATGAAACCATTTACTACGCATGCTTCGATTGTCATATATGCAATTCAGACGAAGGAAAAGGAGAGGGGGAATTAATTAACCAATCAGGTTTAAATCCTAAAACCATACAGCATCATGAAACCATTTATGACCCCCTGCTTTGGTTTTTGTATATGAATTCAGATGAAGGAAGGAGAAGAGAGGCCCGGGGGTTGGGGGCGGGTGTGGGAGAGGGATACTAATTAACTGAACAAGTTTAATTAATTCGTTGATGCTTCGAATTGGCATATAACATGATAATCCAAGTATCTGTTGAACATAATGTACTAAATTTCTTGACGAAGACATGGTTTTGGCATGCACTGCAAATTCACCATGCTTGTGACCTAAACAGAATGAAGTTATGGCTATTGTATGCTATCAATGTACTTGTGCTAGAAATTATAATTAATGCTTAATCTTATAGGTCAAAATCATATGCGCAGGTCACAGTTTTGGCCTTAATTCAACACAAACGAATACTAGCTTGAAACAGCTACAGGAGTCATCCAGGGATTGGCAAGGACAGTGGAACGAGAAACGTGCAGAAAGTATTTCAGGAGAGTAGTTCTGAAGAATGAGAAAACAATGATTTAGCCTTCATTCTCCATATGCATTCTTTGTTGTAATTATGCAGTAGAAGATTATGCTGATTTATATTTCCTGTTTCGTTAATGAAACTTTCTCGTGGCACGCTCGACATACTGGGAGCAATTTGCAGGTTCATATATGACTTCTAACTTTTGGATCTCTAAACTAGTTATAGCGATGAACCAATCAAAGGTTTCTGTAATGTTATTTTTAGTTGTTGACTAAAGTTCCTTTTCTCATTGTTTGTGGACACATTACATTAGTAAAAAAGTTGGCGGCTTAGCGTTGGAAACACCCTTATTTACATGCCTGTGATTGTAAAATTGATTCATGCAGTTTGTGTTTGAATCTGGAAATACTGCGGGCTATTTAAAAGTCTGCGCAGAAATGTGGTATGGATTGCCAAGAGTAAAATGGTAAAAAAGTCAATTGAAAATTTGAAATTATTAAAACATACTCATTTAGTTGATCGAGGAGCTTTTAACACCATTCTCTGTGGTTCTATTTATTTGCAGTTGTGTTTTAGGAATTCTTTTTGCTGCTTTGCCTGCTTCAGGTCTGTCCTTGGTTTCTCTCTCTGTTATTCATTCCCATCTTCTTATGCTCTTTAGTCTTTACCTCGGTGGATTTACACTCTGTTTCTCTTTTGGTTAGATCTGTCTTCTTTCTTTTCCTCAATATCGATCATTTTCCTTTCTTTATTTTGGGGGCTTTTCTAATATTTTTCGGTTGCAGGTATGTGTATATGCTTTTCTTAAAATAATACTCCATTGCCTTCTTGTAACGCCAACGCCCCAAACTTGTTCCCAACATCGCGATCCCACAATTTAGCCACGTCACCTCAACAAATGCTTAACAAATTGACCTCGAATAAATACAATATTAAATTAACCTTAAAACTAACGTAGTCCAAATGTCACCAACATTAATAACCCACAGTAATTGACAATACATTTCTCAATTCATCATCAAACTTAAATAATTCAAATCTCTCTTATTACAAGGAATAAAATCATTTCCAAAATATCTCAAAACACTCTTGTCGACATCTGCCTGTCCATAAGATCCTTCCTACTTATAACCTGGAAGAAGGAATAGGAAAAGGGTGAGCGAACAATGCTCAGCAAGTTCATACACAACCCCTCCGGTTTCTAAGAAGGAGTTGACTCGAAGGAAATCGAAAGTTCATATATTTCAAAAAAAATCGAAGTCACAAGGTCAACATTCATAATTATTTAACGCGTCAAAGTTTGTTCCCGAAAAAAATCCAATGAATCTTCCCTCCCAAACAAAGTATCAGAGTTTTCATTTTTTGTTTGTCCCCGAAAAAAAGTTGTATTTCTAAAGATTGAAGCTTCAAATCTCTATTCTTTTTATTTATTTTTTTATTTTTGATATTTCTTTTCAAGGATATGATAATTATTTAACGCGTCATACAAAAACATTCATATAACTTTATTACTCAAAGTCATCCTATTCTCTTCTTTTTTCTTTTCTTTTTTGAATTTCCAAAGAAAGAAGAAGCTTTGGTTAGAGGGATTTGTATATTTGTTTTCTTAACTAAATTGACTAAACCTAATGTCAAGGAGTGATTGCAACTAGAAAATCCAATGAATTATATTAATGAATTATGTGCTCAAAGTCATCCTTTTCTCTTCTTTTTTTTTTTTTTTATATTTTTTATTTCAGTCGTGTGCGTTGAAAGTTTGTTCCAAAGGCAAAAGTCAATTTGGAGTACATACAATTTTAGGAAAATCCATTATGGGCTAGAAAATATTATTTTTCCCTAATTAATCAAATATTCCAACTAGCTAAAAATTTGATCAAGTTTGACAATTATTAATTATTTGAAAAGGAAAAAGTAAAATTATCTCTTCAATTTCGTAGTAGGGATGACAATGGGGCGGTTCCGTAATGTTATACATAATACCACCCTCATTCCCAAATTTAATTTTATGCCCCATAACCACCCCATTTCCCCGGGAATCAATTTGTCCCCGTATTCCATTCTCTACCGGTAACGGTTAATCGGAGAATACCTACGGATAATTGGTCAAACTAACAATTTAGTTTAAAACAATTTGATGATTTGAAAAATACTCAAAAAAACTTTCAAATAACATACTATTTAATTAAGTTCATATATAAGACTTGATAAAGGATAATAATTACTTAAAACTATATCATAATCATGTTAGTAAAAGTCAAGTTAAGTAGTTGTGCATGTGAAAAATTCACCAAATATTAAATAATTAAGTGATGAAGAGGAATGAATGATTATGTGCACTGAGCGGCAAATTTGCATAATTCATACAAGTATTTACCAGATAATTTAGATATATATATATATATATATATATAGCGGTAAAATTATATATTTATATATATATATATCTACCGCTCAGTGCTAATATAATTTTACCGCTATATATATATATATATATATATATATATATATAGCGGTAAGTAGTTGTGCATGGTAAATACTTGTATGAATAGGGATAAAATTATGGGTAGTGCTATTCCAACCCCATATTTCTTGAGTTTACCCCCTTTGTAATATTACAAAAATTGCCACAATATAAAAAGACTCTTTTATCCTTAAAAATTTTAAGAACCTAAGATCTTGCGGCATCCGGCCGCCCTAAAATGTGCGGCACCCGCCCGCCCTAAGGTATGTGCGGCGAACCGTGCCGCACATTCCTGGGTGCGGCCGGGTGCCGCACACTACGTGAATACGGTTCCGCCTTGCATTAACGAATCGGAGACTGGTGAAATGATAGGGACATGACCGAGATGGAGGAAATGATGTTAGATCTTTTTTGATTGGTTTGAAATTAGCCTTGGTTTCGATTTTTGATTGGATTAAATTCATTGTTTGTGATTGTCATTGTTTATTGTTTTCTCTGTTTCGATTTTTGATTGGATTAAATTCATTGTTTGGTAATTAGATTTTGATTTCATCTTTTAATAGTGCAAAAAAAGAAGAAGAAGAAGAAGAAGAAGAAGAAGCGACAAAAAGCTAGGTGGAAGCATTAGTGATTCACTTGTTCCATGACTTCCATCATGTGCCTTTGCAGAACGTCCATAGAAGAAGAAGAAGCAGAAAAAAGGTAAAATAGGAAAAAATGGGGGTATACTTAGTAATATAGGAGGTATAATATTTAAAGAGGGGGGTAAACTTAGCAAATGAGTAGACTAAGTAATTTTGGGGGTAGGAATAGCACTACCCTAAAATTATATTAGTACTAAATAAGCGGTTCGGGGAATTGGGCGGGTAATGGGGCGGGTACTGCTAAAACCAAAACCAAACCGTTCTCCAATTTTTCATTTCGGTTATCTCCATTACTCACCCCATATCCAGTTAAACCAGTAAATAATCGTCAACTTTGATTCAGTTCAGTTCGGATATCTACGGTTCGGTTCGAAATTGTCATCTCTATTTCCTACTCTTGGCCATTTTTATGTATTTATATAGAAGCTTTTTCTCAAAGTCATTTAAACATAGAAAAAGTAAAATTATCTCTTCAAGTATATATCTCTTCATTACACGAAAATAAAAGAAATTGAGCATTTAACCATAGAAAATAGATAAACTATTGTCGTCTAACCTATTTTGACTAAATTTTGTTAGTTTAACAACATTCTCTACTATGCATATTAGGAATAGACTGACAAAGAACATGATATGGGTTATTGACCTTCCCAAAAAAGAAGAAGCCTAAATAAGAGGGATTGGTATATTTCGTTTTCTTACTTAAATAAGAGGGATTGGTATATTTCGTTTTCTTACATACAAGGTTTTTCTATTTCATATCACCAAATACATATCATAAAATGTCAATTGTATGCTATGAATTGTATTCTCGATAACTTTTGTAATAACATTAGGAATTAATAAAAAATATATAATTATTACAGTTGACGATACACAAAATTATACTTCACGATGCACAAAATTATATTGAAATGATACTGTTATAGTTGACGATGTAAAAATTATACTTAATGATGAACAAAAATTATACTTGAAATAGATCTTGTTACTTGACGATGCACAAAATTATACTTGACGATGCACATTTCTTAACACAAAATTCACAAAAATTACCTTAACGATGCACATTTTATACTTGACGATGCACATTTCTTAACACATTCACAAAATTACATTAACAATGCATATTTCTTAACACAAATTTACAAAAATACATTAAACAATGCACATTTCGCATAACGACGATGCACAAAATACACTTAATAAAGAGTCATATGTTGTTAGGAGGGCATTTTTAGAACAAATAATCAATTTATCATTTAAAAGAGATTTAAGCGATGAAAACAAATATAGTGTACTTAAACGGTTGAAAATTGTTGAAAGTAGATCAGCCCGCAATTTTTCCTTTATGTATTTATATAGAAGTCTCTTCATTACACGAAATAAAAGAAAATGACCATTTAACCATAGAGAATAGATAAACTATTAACGTCTAAGCTATTTTAACTAAATTGTGTCTCTATTATGCATATTAGGAATAAACTGACAAAGAACATGATATATGTTATTCACTTTCCCAAAAATAAGAAGCTTAGATAAGAGGGATTGTTATATTTCGTTTTCTTACTTAAAATCACTAAACCTAATGTCGAGGAGTGATTCAACTAGGATATAACAACAAATATAACAAAATTATATGATTGAATATAACAACGAATTATGTGCACATGCGTGTAATTTTACATAACACTATGAAAATGGAAATATTTACATCTAACAACTTTGCCCTTCATTAAAACTTAATTGTAACAATAGTTGTAAAAATAATTGTAAACCTAGCAAAGTTGAAGAGATATTATCATATATTATATATTCATAAAAGAGAGACTTTACAAAATTCCATAAGTTCTTTTTCTATATTAAAAAAAAAAATAATAGAACAATTCGAACAAGTAAAACAAATTTACAAAGTTGAGCGCTAGTCAATCTTCTCCTGTGACAGAAACTAGGCTCTCATTGTAATTGACGAGAGGGAAATTGTCATCCAAAAATATTCTATGAATAGTATCCTTAGTCTCATGTGTCGTAGTATCATAGGAAAGTACTTCGCCGCTAGGAATATGTATGATCACTAAATCGCCAGATATTCCCACAACCAACTCCTCGCCCTTCCATACTCCTAACGGCACATCAGATATGGTGAAGGGTCCAACGCTTGCATAATATGTCCATGAAACTCCTGCGTCACATTCATTCATTATCCAAATCTTGTAAAAGAAATTTTCATCCACTTTGTGAGTATATCGAACCATGGCAATGGAATCCTTCATAACCACGAGTCTATCAAAACACATATAATCCATCAAATCAGAACGAACTTCAGACAACTCTATCAACCCAAACACCTCATCTCCCAAGTCAAACCACACAATGCCATCACCTCGTTTGCTTTGGTAATTCGCTTCAGTGCGCCAGTAATATTTCCCCTTCAAGTAGACACTGTCAGTTGGAAAGTCATCAATAATATGAACTGGCGGGACGGCATCAATAATCTTCCATGTACTACTAGATGGTTTGCACGAATCAACACTTAGGCTGAATACTTCAACTTTATCCATCCATTCCCAATCACAATCATGATCCAGCAAGAAACTCCAATCATGATCCAGCAAGAAACTCCAAATCCTCACGACCTTGTAACCATTAGTGATGGGATCGATACCAAATCCAACACGACAGTAATTACGAATAAATTTTTTGTCCGGCAGCGAACAGGGGTGAGAAGAAGATGGTAAAGCCTTGCACTTTCTGGTAGCAGGGTTCCACAAATACGAACAGGGTTGAGAAGAAGATGGTAAAGCCTTGAACTTTCTGGTAGCAGGGTTCCACAAAGTCAAGTCACGCTTATTGGAGACAAGAACAATACCATTAATAGGGCCAGCAACTTCTAAAACCTCATCAGACTTCTTCACTTGCTCTCTAAAAAAAGGCATATTTAGATTGGTAAACTGGATTGCTTGTGCATTTTCAGACATCAAGGTGTATTCCAACCCCCTAAACCAGTATCTCCTAGTTAAGACGGTACTACCATTGTTAGAAATGGCTCGAGTAAGATAGTGCTTAGTGATGAAGCTTGGCTCTTTCAAGATGTGTCTCCAGGATTTAGAGACACACTTGAATCGCAATAGGGATTTCACCGGTAGCCTTGCTAGCACTTCCACCAAAACATCCTCTGGTAAATGGTTTCCTACCATTGCTCTTGCTATTGAATTCTTCTTCTTTGACGTGAAAATGGATTCACACCTTCACGAGGGAAAGGAAAAAGAAAATTTGAAGCGATCAATAAATGGAATTATAGGGGGCAAAATAAGCTTCATGGTATGTTTAAGATTTTTAGAGCAATGCAAAAACACAAGTTAAACCTAATTGTTGAAACCATTTTCACTAGATACATGTTTAAATGAGTTTCCCAACTGCTACCTCCTAATATGAAGCTTATTAGGCTCAAGAATCAATACGATAATTAAAACGGAATAGTATTTGGGATATTCAATGCTTCAATTCTTACTAAGATATATAAATCATTATGTTAGCCAAACTATGAAGGCATAAGTGCAATATACAAAACCATGAGGGGAAAACCTGCAAACGTGGAAAACCTTAAGGGAGTTATAGAAAAAATTTGTTCAAGGGAGAGAAAATAGAGAAATGGTGTTGGTTACTGCTTTTTGAATTTTGAGTGAGAGAGAAAACAGCACCAATGTCAAAACTTAAAAATACTCCCAAGTGTGATATTCCACAAGCAAAATATTGTTAAAAAGAAAAAAGAGCAATGCTTGCTAAGAAGTAGAGTAGTTATTAGAAAGAAAAAAGAAATTCCCTGATCAGGTATTGGTTAAACCCAAAAAATCACATGGTTTAATTTGATAATTGTTATAGATTAAATTGATCACGTAGATTATGTATTAAAAAAAAGAATAGGAATATGATCATGCAATTTGATTATGCACCTCATGATCAGAGTGCTAAATAACATTTCTGAAATTATTATTGATAGCTTAAAAATCATACTATATAATGATCATGCAAGTTAATTTAGAGAGTTGCTATTTACACAAAAAAAAAAATGCTGAGTACACCCCATTGTGGTGTTCGGCGCCCCTGCCAAACACAATTATGTGTGTACTAAGTGGTGTTCGAACCCCAACCGAACAAAATTATGTGTGTACTAAGCCCTGCCAAACACACAATAGTGTACTCAACATTTTTTTGGTGTAAATAACAACTCTCTTTAATTTAAGCTACTGATTCTGAGTAACAATATACTTGACCTTTCAGCAATCTGAAGGTAATTGGGAAGAAAGAAACGATTGAATTCAAGTCTATGAGAAAGATAAGTTCTTAAAGGTACAAACACTGCGCTTTCAACACAATTCACTCTTTTGACCCAAAAGTATTTATAAGCCCCAATGGAAACCAAATATAACAGAAAATTAGCAGTCTAACCTGTTATAACAAAGGATCAGAGGCAATTGAACATAGCCAAAATTCGTTACCACTTCATTATCACCATGAGGGCAAACTGTAAATGAAGGAGAAAACTTAGTAACACCTACTCCAGCAAACCAAATATCCTTTCAACTGCTTTGCTTGGATCTAAATTTCGGGATTTATAATGAATTCACTTGGAAATCAAATAAAAGAGGAATACCAGAATATTTTCAAATAGCAGCAATATGTCAATGAACAAATTTGCAGGAAAAAAAAACTCAAATGGATGGTAAAAGTATTCCCTCCATCCCAGTTGAAAAAATAAACCTCGACCTTTTGGTTGATTTGACCAGTTTCTACATAAATAAAGCAACTTGTTATTTGCTTGCTGCAATCCACAATGCCGTTTCAATGGTGCAGGGTTCACAAACATTTTGTGATTTTTTAATGATGGAATCATCCAAAGCTATTTGACTGAGCAGAAAACCATAAGCTAACCCAAAACCATTTCACTTACAATCAAGAACAACACCCCTAATCCATAGTTATTAAAGGCGACCGCCTGTCTCGCCTGAGGCGGGAGGCGAGGTACTACCGCCTTGAAGAAGGCCAGGCCAGGCGGATTCTCGAAGGCGAGGCTGAGGCATACACCTCCATCGACTTGGCGCAAGGCCGGAGGTGTGGTGAGGCGTCGCCTTGGCGACAGGGCCGAATGAAGTTGTTTTTCTTAACCAAACGACGCTGTTTAAGTAAAAAAAAACCTTTTCTGACTCGATGTATTTCTCACCCGGCTCAAACGGGAAAAGAAACGAACCAGGGAAGTGAGAACAAACCCCAGATGCAACGAACCCTAGGCGCGACTATCCCTACCGGCAACGACGAAGGAATCAACCATCCTAGGCAGTGACGACGACCGGATGCCACCCCCCTGCGACGCGAGTCAGTACGTACCTCTCTCTCTCTCTCTCTCCACTCTGTTTTCGTTTTCTTTTTCTTTATCTTTTCTTTTTTGCTTTTTTCTTTTAAATCATCCTTCGCCAGAGTCAGGTATTATTGATTGACTTATTCTTTCTATTTCTTGTTCTTTTCCTTTTTTGTTTCTTTTTTTTTTAACTTTTTTTAGTGGAGAGAGTATACTCTATTTATTTTATTTTTTATTCTACTTCTTTTTCCTTCTTTTTTACTCTGTTTTATTTCGACTTCTTTTTTTTTTTCATTTTTTTTCCTTCTTTTTTTTTGTGGACAGAATGGCAGATTATACTCTGTTTTTTTCTTCTTCTTTTACTTTGTCTTTTTTTTTTTCCTTTACTTTGTTCTTTACTATATATTTGAACTTAATTTCAGATATTATTCTTATTTATATATGCTTTGGAATTTGTTATAGTACAATAAATAAATATATGTATTATTTTTCCTAATTTGTCCCCTTGCTTGCCTTTCGATCTCTCGCCTCAAAAAAGTACCTCTCGCCCGCCTCTCGCCTTCCGCCTTTAATAACTATGCACTAATCATACTATATACATAAACTACTCCCTCCATCCCGCAAAACGATTCCTATTTTGACTTTCGAAAGTGAATTTAACCATGTGAAATTCTGGTGATACAAAGTATAAGTTTAGTTACATTCTCGAAATAATAAAACTTGTAATTCATTATGGAAAATGGAGTTCAGCAATAAACGAGAGAGAGAAGGTTAAAATCATAGATTTGATGAAATAACCTCTAAATTTTCTGACAATATATCAACTACGTGGGATATACAAATCGATAACAATCCATTTTTGCATCAGAAAATGAAGGAGTACCGTGAAACCAATTTCCGATTAACAAGGACGATGAAATTAAAAACTGGGTTTATGCTACAAAAAGAATTGCAACGTACAAGCCGACCATACAAAAGGAAAATAGAAATCAAAAACCCTAGTTTCACATCATCAAATCAAATAATGAGAGATTCTGCGTATCATAAATAATAAGACAGATTGAGTAGGGAGAGAAAAAGGATTTACTTACGATTAATCGGTGAAGAATGATGTATCGAGCCATACCAATGACGAGCTGCACGCAAAGCCAATCTTCTCCCTCTCGATTTGGGGCTAGGGATTGGGATTGGGATTGGGATTGGGGATTGGGGATGTTTGATGGTCTTGTAATCGCAGACATTAGTCGGACACGCGTATATATATCAATGCAGTATGCTGTATGAGTGAAAAGCCTTCCTTTTTTTTTTTGAGAGCATTCTTCTTTTAAAGAAAGTTTTACTTTAGTGAAAAGCCTATTTATATATATGTAATATATATATATATATATATATATGTATGTATATATAATTATATAATTATTTGGTCCTCGGTTTTACCAAATCTATGCGTTTGGTCCCTGCAAAAAAAAATAATCTGGTCACTCGATTTGCATTCTCTTAAGAGATTCCCCCTTTCCTCCGTTAACGTCTATTTTTCTGTTTGTCTTTTTTTAAATACCCAAACTACCCTTAATGCTTCCCTTCAAAAGACTGAAACACCCCCCTAACTAACCATAATCTCTCTCTCTCTCTCTCTCTCTCTCTCTCTCTCTCTGATAGCGTCAAAGTCTTCCCCCACAATCCCAAGCCGCCAATCTCCAACAATCCCAAGCCACCATCGATCGCCAAACCCCTCTCTAATGCGCATGACAGCAGGAGGCACCGTATACACCAAGAGCTCCACCCTCGCGCCTTCCTCCAACCCAGAACACAATAATAGCAGCAACAACGCCGCACCAACCCACCGCAACATCAGCATCCATGTTGCCGGAGACGCGACCGACGGTTCTTAATTAATTTGGGGTTTAATGAGGTTACAGGGGATGGGACTGGAGAGAGAAGCCATTCAAAGGTGGTCTTTTTTTATAGGGAATTTAAAAAATTGAAAGTCGAATAGACCCAGATCTGGACCGATTGGAGGTCGAGGGTCAAGTTCTAGGCGGAACTTGTTGTTCTTTGTTGTGTTGCGTTGAGACGGCGAGCTTGCGGGTGTCATGGATTCCGGTGAGAGCTTGCTGGAATCCTCTTCAAGATTGTCATTCCATACCTCTCTTATTTCTATCAAATCAGTTAGTAAGCTTTTCCGGAAATAAGCTATTCACAATGAAGGAAAACTGCTTTCCTGATCTTCTTTTGTTTTGTGTATGTGCTGAATTCTTGAAATATTGGTTTTGGGAATTGATTTTATTTTGTGGGGGGTTTATCTGGGTTTTTGTAAATTTAGAGCAATTCTGTTTATTTGAATTGTAATTGGGTTGTTCATTTTATGTCCTGCAAAGCCAAATAGTTGTTCTTGCTTTTAAGAATCTTTATTATTCAGTGTTCTGGTCTTCAATTCATGGGGTTGTGTGTGTGTTTGCTGCATGAAGTAAGAAGATGGATCGATGGAGAAGAAAGGGTAGTTTGGGAATTAAAAAAAAAAACAGACGGAAACGGCTCAAAGGGGCAATCTCACAAAGAAATGTAAATCAAGTGACCAGATTGCATTTTTTTTAGCAGATGGACCAAACGCATAGATTTGGTAAAGCCGAGGGACCAAATAATTATATAATTCATATATATATATATATATATATATATATATTAGTGTTGCTCGCACCAAAGTTGTTGGAGGTGAACCAGAAATTTAAGCTAGCATTGGGGAGTTAATTTGTTAAAAATTGGTGATGAGGTGATGATTTTTCTTATTGCCGTGAGTTAGTATCATAATTTGCGGACGAAGAAATATGGACCATACAAGATCAACGTTACTGCGTATGTGGTGGAGTTACCTGAGTGGATGGACATTTCCCGTGAATGAGAATCTCACTTAGCTTAAGAGTGAGGAGTTTGAAATGCTATTATCTAGACGGATTCAACATTTTTAAACTGACAAAATTCTTTTCGCATTGGCGATAGAAAATCTCACTTAGTTGGAGGTCTGATTGAGCATGCTAAATATAGCTTAATGATCAAAGTTTTTGGTGATCATGCAATATGTGTAAAAGTTGCAAGAAGTCTGATCAGACTCGAGGGCATGTTGTATTGGAGTTATTTTTTTATTGATTTAAAACTCACTAGAAGTGAGCTTAGGTGAAGATATAGCCTGCATCAGACAACCTGACAAGGCAAGCCAAGTGATTACCACCCAAGTCACCCGAATAACGAGCTCAATTAATGCACATCACGGTGAGCTCGTCCAGACAACCAGGCCACCTCTGAGTAATTAGGACCCACGTGACAGGGCAAGCCATGCGGCTGCCACCCGAGTTACCCGCCGAGCGAGCTCGGGACATCCCATGGTGAGGTCAGTCAGACGGCTTGGTGATCATGATCAACTAGGTCACCTCAAAATACTCGGGACCTACCTATCCGGATTTACTCACATCCTAGTCAGGTCGACAGTGCGACCCGGATATATCCCAGGCTGACCACTGGATCAACCCGCAGCACCAACCGACCTCGACGTCATCCCTCTAGCTTAGCAAGAACAGAACCCCAGATGGAAACTAACCCAGATGAGTAGAATCCTACAATGATTCTACCTCCTAACAGTCCTAAACAAACACACAATCGTGATCCGCAAGTCACTGGATTTCATCATACCATACCAAATCTAAATCTGACTAGGGTTACAAACTATCTCCTTATAAATAGCAACTTCAAAGACATCAAATGGTACGTGTAAAATACATAGTAAAGCTATACTCTGTTGAACATCATATTCTCTCTGAAGTATTGATAATTCTCACGCCGGAGGGTTTTCGCTGTTGATCACAGGTTTCCTCAAGAAATCTTCAAGAACAAAGATAGAGCAATCCCTACAACATGAAGTCGGCATCCTACTAGACTATAACTGGCATCTACATGGAACTGACGTGGTCACCACATACTCTTTTTGCGTGATCAAGATTCAGAGGCATGTTACGTTGGAGTTATTTTCTTTATTGATTTATAACTCACTAGGAGTGAACTTGGGTAAAGATATAGCCTGTATCTTCTTTTGTAAAGGATTGATGTAATTGTGTAAAGACATGGGTTACGGTACAAACATCCTTACCAACAAAACCCTGGCCAAACCCTGGTTTGTAATTGTGTAAAGAGATACTGATTAACTCGGTTCCTCCTCCGCCTTGATTTCACATATTTTTACATTAGGTGCCTTCTGTCGTCTCCGCTTTTTAAGGCTACTAAATAACCCAAAAATTCTAACTGTAGCTTTGAGTTTAGCCAACCCATAACCTCTTTTCAAGATACTTGATATATACTAAAAGCTTTGTCATTCAAAACTGGCAGCCTCTTGGTCATTTCCTTCACTAAATCTTCCATAACTGATGAAGAAGGCAACAAAAACTTTATGTTGTCCTCTCCAAAAGATGCCTTTATGGTCACCATCTTCACATCTTGCACTAACTTAACGGAAAAAATTGACCATATGCATTACGTGCTTTAAGATCAAACAAGGTACCACTAGTGTTGTTCCTTTTTAAAGACAACTCACTTAAGATATTAGGCGTCCTACACGTACTCTTCAATGTTGACTGACGAACTGCAGAAATGTCATATCTATCAGATTAATCATAGATAAAAATCAGATATATGAAAACATCAGCATAAATACAAATTTATACTCTAACTTACCTACAAGGCCCTCAGAAGAATTTCTAGTTTTCATGTGTTCTTGATCTAGTTTTCTAACTATGATTATTGTCTTTAAGGAATTGAAATCATTGCTTTGTTCTGCACGAACAAAGTCATGCTCATTGTTCCTAATAGCTTCATCAATTGATTCTTGAATTGATAATTCATTTATCTGTTCTTCCGGTGAGGCAGCCTTGAAAGTTCCGAGATGTTGCTTCAACATTGTCAATATCAAGTCCAACGAATTCTGGGCATCTATATTACTATTTGACTAGCATGATGGCAAATCATATACTAGAGATTTCTGGTATGAGCACTTATTGTGCATATTGCAAGATAACTACCCCAGGCTTGTAAGCGTACATAGTGAGCGAAAGGGTACTCAATTATGCTGAATTGGGATACATCTTGGAAAAAATATAGCTTACGAGTTGAAATGTCTCGCCAAACAATCTCTTAGCCTATTTTCAAATGATAGGCATCACATGCATGTCGGAAAACTCTATAATCATTATCTTCACCGAAAAGTTCTAACACCTTTTTGGATAACACTTGCTTAAAACTGCTCATATCAATTTAATGCGACTCTCGTCCAAAGTGTCACCAAACATCGCAGCCCTGTTATACCCATATGGGACCTACGTTTGAGCGAGACAAATTTAATGTGTTTCAAAAACCAATTGCAACACCTCTTGAAGTTCATCTTTGGCATGCTGAAAACCTTCTGGCATCTAATAAAAATATTTTCTAAGAATGTATTATTAATAACACTTAAAGAAGAGAACACATTTCACAGGTGCATCACTCGGGCTTACTTTATTCTCTATGAATTCTTTTGTGATGTGAGATCTTAGACTAACAACCTGCACGAGAAGTAAGAAACAAAAATAAAGTATAGATCTTGTACAATTTATGAAAAACGATTTGGTTCTTGAACTCTTTCCACATCATTGTTAACATGATATGGCAAAGGAAAATCTCCACATCATGGTTCTTCCCATGATTTCTTACTCACCTCATTTTAATGTGTGCATGTCTAGTGATCTCTGGCCTCTACTTCGAGTCTCGCAGGCTTCTTTTACTTGTTATCTTTTGGGCCACCGGCCACCGCGGTCTGCTTGTTATTATCTATTTATCTAGAAATTTTCTCGTTTGTAGGTGCGCTATTTCTGTAGATATGTGCCATGTGTACTTTTTTTATCCATTTGCAGTATTGTCTCGTTCCTCTTGTTACAAAGCTGCTATTTTCTATTGACTAGTTAAGTGCACATGTGTTGCACGTGTTGTTAAAATTTTCTTAAAGTGTTTTGCTAACTTCTTCAATCTTTTGTTTACATCTAAATTGTTGAGCTCTTTTTGTGTTTTCATGTTTACAAAATTATTAGACTTATAAATTGTTTGGTTTTGTGTTAGGTTTTTTTAACGAGAAGAGGAACACAATAGCCGCTGGAAAAGACAGACGCCGCTGATGTACAATAAGATTGTGTATTAAAATGACCAAAATGCTCCTCACGTTTCAACTTAACGTCAAATTTGTAATGTCTGTTGTACTCGGTGGGCAAAATTGGACAAAATATAACATGATGCATGACTTTGACGCATTTTTCGATCTAGGGTGGAAAGTGGGTTTGGTGGTTACATTTGGGGGCGGGGAGGGTGGTTGCTAATTTTCGTTTGGCTTAGTTTTAATAATAAGAAATTAAGGTGAGATTTGGTGGATATTTTGGGGGAAATTTATATTTTGGCAAAATACGATTAGCTCTCGGAAGTATCCCCTAAATCTCACCTTGCATCCCAACCTACAAAGTGTTTCACTTTTATATACAATTTTATTATCTGTCACACTTTGTCCCCTGCCGTCCAAGGGTGTTTAAAAAAGGATAAAAACTTAGAAAAAATCGTCTTACGGATATTCTGTATGACATATCTCCCTGGCCCGACCCACCTTTTATTGGTGGGCCGAATTATGAGAGAGTGGAGCTCCATCTTACGAATTAGGATCCGTAAGACAGTCTCACAAGAGACCTACTCTTAAAATAGTAATGGGAAATGGCATATGCATGTCACATGAGGAGTGATTTGGTCATTTTGCTTGGGGTGCATAGTGAGATTTGGTTATAATTTTAGCATTTAGTTAACCATTGTATATTTAAGATAAGTTTTTAATTAAAAATAATAAATAACCTTTTAATAATCCAAAAATAATTAAAATTTTTCTCATATTTATTTTGAAAGTTAAAAAAATGCAATATTCCAAAAAATAAAATTCAGATTTTATTTAATTTCTTTTCTTATCCTTCACTTTCTTCCATCAACCTCATCGTTCATAGACTCACCACCATTACAACCACTAAATCTCACCTTGCATCCCAACCTACAAAGTGTCTCACTTTTATACAAAATTTTGTTATTTCTCTAACTTTGCTCACTCCCGTCCATGGGTGTTAAAATTAGTGCAAAAACTTAGAAAATTAAAGATCGTCTTACATGTATTTTTTGTAAGACAGATCTCCCTGACCTGACCCACCGTGTGTTGGTGGGCTGAGCTGTGAGAGAATGAGGCTCCGTCTTAAGAGTTCTGATCCGTAAAACAGTCTCACAGGAGACTTATCTAAAATTAGTAATGGAAAATGGCATTTACATGTCACATGAGGACTGATTTGGTCATTTGCTTGGGGTGTAAAGAAAGATTTGATTATAATTTTATCATTTGGTTAACCATTTTATATTTAAGATAAGTTTTTTAATTAAAATAATAAATAATCATTTTAATAATCCAAAAATAATTAAAATTTGTCTCATATTTATTTTTAAAGTAAAAAAATGCAATACTTCCAAAAATAAAATTTAAATTTTATTTAATTTCTTTTCTTATCCCGCACTTTCTTCCATCAACATCATCGTTCATTGACCCACCACCATTACCACCAGCCTCACCACCTCTACTACCTCAACCATTAACCCAAAAATTAATTTTTGATTTAATTTTATTAATTTCTTTTTATTATTCCTTACTCCTTCCTAGAGCCGGCAAAATCAGCCCAGCCCAATGGGCCGGCCCAGTTAGTCCGATGTTTGCATGGGCTAAAGTTTAATTTTTGGAGGCCCAAAAAAATGCGGGTCTTTTTGGCCTGGTCCAGTAGGCCCGACGATTCAATTGGGCTTGTGTAAAAAAAGCCGAGGCTTTTGGGCTAGGCCCAGCCCGCTCTATTTTATTATTATTATTTTTTTTACAAGTCTAACACTCATTTATTGGTTTAGACATTTACTTAACAAAACAAACGACACGGGGACAGGGACACGGGCACGGCTCAACAAGTCAACATTCAACAAAAGAAATCTCAATCTCCCATTCTCCCTAATCCCTATGAAGAAGGCGAATCCCTAACCCTAACCCGCACGCCGCACGCCACAGTCTCAGTCTCAGACTTGATCGCCGGCAATCTCAATCTTCTCATCTTGATCGCCAACAATCTCTCATCTCGATCTTCTGTCACAGACGATGAGAGCCACCGACCGATCTTCTCTGTCTCATCCCGATCTTCTCATCTCGATCTCTCTCATCCCATGAACACATGAACACTACTCCCAATTTCAAGTCGCCACCACCACCACCTTAACAAGCTCCACTGTTCCACGGCTCCACAGGTACAAATTCTCCATTGTTACTTTTGAATCAATTGTTAGTTTGAATTCCTTTAAACTGTGACTAGTAAGAAGCAGTGTTCTTAAAATCGCTAGGCGGGGAATGAACTCTACTATCCTTCCCTTGAATTAAACCATACACAAAACCCATCATTTATAGACCTACCACTACCACAACCTTAAATTTCACTATTTACAAACCCAAATTTAATTTTTTGAATATTAAAATTTGAAGATTTAAACCCAAACCCATTTGAAAATTTGAAGATCTAACAATACTGTATTTTACCTAAAACTACCATTGTCATCCCAAATATTGCCGCGACCACCATCATTCCGGCCATTGCCGCCACAACCATCACCACTACCAAGAAATGCGCTCAACTTGTCTTGCTTATATGAGGAAATAGAATTTTTGTAGCCTCCGTTTGACCACACTTCTTTCTTTGAATCTCTCTCTCTCTTTTCTTAGTCCCACCCCCATCGGTGTCAGGTCGCTAAGCAAGGAGAGAATCTAACATTGGGATGAGACTACTTAAAAGGATGTTAGTATCTGACAATCTCTTTCAATCAAAGGTGAGTTGCGATAAAAAGAAAGTCGATAGCCATGGGAGGGGAATAGAGTGATTCTCTCATCTAACTACCTCAGGTCTTATAGAAAGGTGTAAGCAAATGAAGATCAAAAGAGATTAGAGTTTGGAACCCAATTATGAAAATGAGTAAAATATATGGATTAGGTGGTTACTTAGCTAGAAATGAAGAGAGAATAATTTTTTTTTGTAATTAAATAAAAAATAAAATATAATTTTATAATAATATAAATACTAAAATAGGTTAAAGTGAATTAGCCCCAAATTTTACTTTGCACCTCGATCCAAGTGACTACTAACATAGCCCTCATGTGACATGCACATGTCAAATTTTACTATATTTCTAACGCACATAAGACAAAATGGCTAATTGGGATACACAAAGTTGGACACTTCATAGGTTGGGGTGCATAGTAGGATTTGGTGGATACATCATAGTGAAAATCATATTTTGGCCTTTTTATGGTTGAACAATATCATCTAATTTTGCAAATAATTAATGCAATTGAGTTATTTCATTTTTCAAAAAAGATTGGGAAGAAAGTCATTTCTACGTTCTTCTCAAATGCAAGTTTTGTATGATTGTTTAAGACAATTTTCGTCGGTAAAAGATTTTGAATTAGCTTGTACGGTGTCTACAACTCAATAAACCAACTTGCAGTGAAAAATACCTATTCTCATTGTTGTTGGAGACTTTTTTTATAACATTTTTAGAATTTAGTTTGGACTCATAGTGTTAGGAAGTGGAAATATTGATTTGATTTGGAGATTTTTAAATGCTTGTTTTAAATTGACATACTAATAAGAGTGAACAAATTCAAAGTAAAAAGACGTTGCTCATTAAATTTTAACACTATTTATTTTAGGATAATTTATTTTGCAATCTAGAAAAAAGTGTGTGGATATTCATAGTTATGGTTAATTTGAAAAAAAATATTAATAACACATTATTTATTAATTTTTAAAAGGTTTTATTTTTATTTATTTATTTTTAAAAGGTTTTATTTCCATATTTCAAAATAAAATTTTCAAAGATAACATATATATTTTTACTTTAACGTTATTACTTAACATAAGGTTGTCTATACATTTTTTAACGTAGGAAGGTCTATTCAAAATTTCTAAAACTTAACGGGAGACTGTTTCTTGGATTCCCACTTTCAGAAGAGCTTTGCAAGATTGGGAGCTTGGGGGGATCGGTCATCTGGTCATCTTTCTGAGCTTCTGTACGCCAGAAAATTCATGTTCACAAGGACGATCGAGCCATTTGGGAGGTCTCCAAAAATAGGACTTTTTCAGTGAAGTCCTATTATTTGGCTTTGATTGGCAGCAGTCGAAGTGCTTTCTTTTGGAAGACGATTTGGAAATCGAAAGCCCCGAGCAGGGTGGCTTTTTTGCATGTGAGGCCTCTCACGGGTGATAATTTGAGGGCTAGAAAGAGACTTTATGTTAACCGGTGTTTCATGTGTAAAAGGGCTGAAGAGAGTGTCAATCACCTGCTTGTGCACTGCCAAGTTGCTACAAAAATGTGGGACTTGGTTCTTCGTTTGTTTAGTGTTTTTTGGGCTATGCCTCGGTCTATTATCGAGCTGTTCAGAGGCTGGTCGTTGTACAAACCCAAGAGGAGAAATGCTATATGGGATGCTGCCCCTTTGGCTATTTGTTGGTGCATTTGGAAAGAAAGAAATTGTAGAATTTTCGAAAACGTGGAGCTTGATTCAGAAAAATTGGAGGGAGTGATTCAAACTTTGCACTATTGGTGTTCGGATTCGAGTTCGAGGGTTGGGGATACTTTTGTTCCTTTCATGGATAGATTTTCCTTTTTTTGTAAATTTTTTCGAAGTATACTCCATGTAAACAAAGGACGCGTCACCTGTTTTGACGCTTTTTCTATACACTTATTACTTATAAAAAAAAAAGGACAATGATCACGTCAAGAAGAGGTATACTCCTGTTTAGTTAGTATACTGAAACGTTTTCCTCTACTGTTTTCTGAAGGGTTAATTAGCATCTTCTCTTTCATCATTTTCTTGTTGAGATTGGAATAAGGGATTGAGTCAATGTTCCTGCTCAGACAGTGTTCCAGGGTGGAAGGGATAGGGAGAAATGACCTGATAGCTTGTCATCATGTGATCAGGACGGGGATGCTTAGGCTTTGTTTGATGCTGGCGAGGACTATATATATATATATATATATATGCCTTTGTGTAGCATTTTGAACAAACCTATATATATATATATATATATATATATATATATATATATATAAATGGAACATAGATGCCTTGCCAGTTTTATTTGCTTTACGTGACAAAATCCATGCTCAGCATTTCTACCAATTATTTTGTCGGATTACTGCGATGCATCACCAGAGCATATATATTACAGTGAACACTACGCATTTGGAATTTTTGAAAGTAAAGGGTTTCCATTTTCCTTTTGGCATTTTGGGAAGTTACAAAATACGGCTTTGCAGTTGATTCTGCGGCACTGCTCTAATGATGTTACTGTGCTTTTTCAGTTATTGTATTTGTATCTTCCTAGCTGCTCGATCTTGAAATTATAAATAGACGTGTACTTGTTCACACGGAATATATGGAATGAATCATAATAAAACAAGAGTATCTAAAAAGAACCAGTGATGAAGGAAGACGTACACAACCTATCACCGTTGATGGATAAAAACAGAAGCAGAAATCAGAGCTCATGAATGGCATCCTACTTTGGAGTTTTTAACAGTATTCTGCAGACTTACTTTGCTCCAGATGCCAAGGAGCAGAGCAGAGAGCTCTGTTTTAGTATTTTGTTTCACCCAATTGTGTTCTTATTAAATAAGTACTATGTACTAAGAATATTATATATGCCTTAATGTAACTTAATTGATGAGAAACAATGATTTTAAGTTAAAAAAACGTATGTAGTCAGATCTTAAAAAGTAGCTAGTCGGATCGTTTTTGTTTTTGTTTTTTATTTTTTCTTCATCATTTGTTCCAGTACAGGTCGGGTTGTTTGTTAGATATTCCCTCGATGATGATCGATAACAGGCAGAGGGATGTGTTCATAAGGTTATGCATGGTATGACTTGATATATAGCTTATTACGTATGCGACTACTTACCAAATACTAGCATGGAGCTAGAGGCATCCATTATATATTAATCCAAATATATATATATATATATATATATATATATATATTCATGCCCATAAAATTGAAAGAGAAAGAAATTTTCAGATTATTATTAATAACTATGATGGGTGATCGAAGAAGAGAAAGTAAGTAAACTAGAAAGAAGCTGGTATATATGGTAGCACATTTCTTCCGTTCCTTTATTCTTCAAATATATATATATATATGTTGATCTCTCCGGCCCGATCCTTCATTCATTCTTTAAGGAGTCTGCAAACACAGTCAGTCATAACATAGAGTTAATTTCTACTAATATTCAATTTGAAGATTATAATTAATTAATTGATAATTAGATTTTAACATTCTAATTAACAAAAGTTACAAGATAAACTAATTACTAGTAACATGTATTCGTACTTAATTGGGGTGTGTGGGTGGGTGGGTGGGTGGGGAAAGAGATATATGTAGCACTTACGAGAGAGGAGACGATTTATATGTAATGTAACTGTTAGCTCTTCCACATCCCACATTGAAGTTGTTACTGCAATTTATGAAGGCGTCGGCTTTGGAATTCACGCACAATGTGATCTCGACGAGGAGAACATTTGTGCCATTTGACTTGCAAAACAATATTGGCTCAAGTTTAATGTCATTGATTATCGTGTTTCTAATTTTTTGTACCTGATAAAATTTATCATTCGGAACAATCCCTGTAATATCAAATACAGTTAATTAAACACGTACGAACATATAATTAATTAATTAAAATTGAGATATTTTATTTGACTTTTTTGTTCAAGTACACTGTTACCATTTGCATCAAGGGTCTTGAAGATGTTGTGCTTATTTTGTAGCACAATGGTTTGTTTGAAGTAATCTACTTGAGACAGTACATGCTCGGAGCATGCACCGTGTTGACGCCACTCGTACCCCCAGAAATTTTCCGATTTTTGATTTGTGAAGCTCGGCCAGATCTTTTCAAGTTCTGTCTTTATAGGTGTAATCTATTGGGCGAGAAAAAAATAAGAGAAAGAGAGAGAGAGAGAGAGAGAGAGAGAGAGAGAGAGAGAGAGAGAGAGAGAGAGAGAGAGAGAGTACAAGATATATTTCTATGTCGTGAATTTATAGGGTATAACGGAAATAAAGATAAAAATATTGATTTGTACCAGACTTATATTGAAAGCACCTCCATTATAAGGTGGATTGAAGCATGAACTTCCATGAGGAGCCACTACTCTTTGGGCCGAGTCAATAGGCCAAAGGCCATGAACCGTAAAGTTGTCAATGACAAGCAGTCGTTTTATACACTTGCTGGGGGAGGGTTGGTTTTTTTGAATGTCGCAAAATGCGGCTGGCCATTGTTGTACTAGCCTGAAGCTACTAATTGGCTTTTGGGCCTTGCAATGGGTACTTGCAAGTGCGAGGGAAAGAAAGAAAATGAAACTCATAAAAGATGATTTCATCTTGGAGCGTCAAGTTAAAAAACACTTGTTGGCCGGCAATTAACTAACAATTGGAAAGGTTTTTTTATATGCTTTTATCCCTTCAATTTCATACTCTTGGTGAGGCGATTGTTATGTATTTATATAAGTCCTTCCTCAAAGTCATTTTCTTGTTGCGTCATTAAACGAAAATGAAAGAAAACAAATATTTAACTATATATAGAGAATAATAAACTATAGATGTCTAAGCTATTTTGTTAGTCTAACAACATTGTCAATTCTCCATATTGAAAATATATTGACAAAGAACATGATATAAAAAGAAGAAGCTTAGAAAAGAGGGATTGGTATATGTTAAATATGTGTCTCAAATCCTTAGTCAAATAGGATTGACAATCAAGTTTAAGTTGGTCAAATCCGAAAAGTGACCAAACTGCTCATTACCGTGTTGTGTAAGGAAATTTGGTTGAAACAAGGAAAGAATACTCCTAACTTCTCATGGATTAGGAGTTTGTTAATCCTAATTGTCTTAGAATAAGCAAAGTGCACATGGCTTGCTATAAAATGGAGCATGCCGTGACAAGCCAAAAGGGGAAGAAGCCGAGAGATAGAGAGACACAAATCGGTGAGACGGACGACGGACATAATTGGTGGTCGAGGGTCTCGAGGTCTTGGCGTGTTAGACAAAATAGTGTGTGGCTATTTTAGGCTGTGAGAGGGGTGGTACTCTGTGGGATCGTGTCAATCCTTGTAACCCTAGTCCTAGGTAGGGTGAGTACATTGAAAACTCTCTATTGTAATTCCTCATCGTTTATAGTGCATTTGTTGCTTGCCTTGAAGTGGATTAAACCACGTAAATCCTCTGTCCCTTTTGTTTGATTCAGTTATATTTTCTATTTTCTTGCCATTATTTCTTCAAATACTTGGTACTTTTATTTTCGACCGATTCGCTTTCGCATTGAAGATAGAAACTTGAAATTCTTAATAAAAAAATATCCTCGTTTTTATAACAAACTGGTATCAGAGCTTTGGGATAGTCGAAATTATGAATCAATAGATTGGAGTTTTTAAGATGGAGGACATTGAAAATTTTACGAAATTCCAATTGGAGAAATTTAACAGAAGTAATGACTTTAGCTTGTGGCAAGTTAAAGTTAGGGATGTGTTGATCCAAGCAGATCAAGAGATTGCTTTGGAAGGAAGAATGGAAGCAAACCCCGACGATATGAAGGATGGGGTATGGAAGAGAATTGATCAAAAGGCGGCTAGCACTATTCGACGGTGTTGCGCGAATAATGTTCTCTACAATGTTATCTCCGAAAAATCTGCGTAGGCATTATGGGAGAAGTTGGAGAGTCTCTACATGGAAAAATCTATGTCAAACCGGTTGTACCTAAAGAAGGAGTTGTTTAACTTCACGATGTCTGTAGGTACGAATATTCATGCTTACTTGAATGCTTTTAACAAGATACTTTGCGAGTTGGTTAATATCGGTGTTAAAATTGAGGATGAAGATCAAGGTTTAATTTTACTAAAATCTTTGCCACTATCTTTCAAGCATTTAGTTACTACTATTATGCATGGGAAAGACAAGCTTACTTTGGGTGAGATACAAACATCATTATTAACTGATAATTCTATGAACAAGGGTTCTAAGAATAATGATAATAGTGATGCTTTGTATGTGGGAAGCAAAGTTAAACATGTCAGAAATTCGTCCGGTGAAAGTTCAAGTGGTGGTGAGACGAAAAAGAAGACTTCCAAGATAAAGTGTTGGCATTGCAATGAGATAGGTCACGTTGTTCGCAATTGTCAAAAACTCAAAGATGAAGTGAAGAAGGAATTGAATTCTAATACTAATATTGTCACTTTCAATAAGGGTGGTATTAGCAATGACGAGAATAGCGGTGATGTACTTAATGTGATCGTGGGTGGTGATAATCTACGGACTGAATGAGTTCTTGATTCTGGTTGTTCTTTTCACATGTGTTCCAATAGAGATATGTTTTCTACTTACAAGAGTGCAAATGGTGATGTATTTTTAGTGGATGATTCTTCTTGTAAGATTAAAGGTGTTGGGACAATTAAAATCAAGACTCAAGGTGGAGTGAAAATGCTAACTGAAGTTCGTCGTGTTCCTAACTTGAGGAGGAATTTAATTTCATTGGATTTCTTGGATTCGAAAGATTGCAATCACACAATTCGTGATGGAAAGATGAAAATCTTTCATGGCAGCCGTTTTCTCATGGGTGGAAACAAAAAGGACAACTTGTATTTATTACAAGAGAGTGTCATTCAAAGTGGAGCTCATGCTATGTTTCAAAGTGAAGATGCCAAGTGTGAAGAAATTAGAAGTATTCGGTTTGGTAGTATTTCATGGAGCGAGTTCAAAGGCCGATTGGACTCGTGTGTTCGAGATCAATTCTAGGGACCCGTGGTGGGGTGCATGACGGGCAAGCAACAATGTGGATAAACGATTGATGAAATTTGAGCCAAGGTGGAGATTTGTTAAATATGTGTCTCAAATCCTTAGTCAAATAGGATTGACAATCAAGTTTAAGTTGGTCAAATTCGAAAAGTGACCAAACTGCCCATTACTGTGTTGTGTAAGGAAATTTGGTTGAAACATGGAAAGAATACTACTAACTACTCATGGATTAGGAGTTTGTTAATCCTAATTGTCTTAGAATAAGCAAAGTGCACATGGCCTGCTATATAATGGAGCATGCCGTGACAAGCCAAAAGGGGAAGAAGCCGAGAGATAGAGTGACACAAATCGGTGAGACGGACGACGGACATAATTGGTGGTCGAGGGTCTCGAGGTCTTGGCGTGTTAGACAAAATAGTGCGTGACTATTTTGGGGTGTGAGAAGGGTGGTACTCTGTGTGATCGTGTCAATCCTTGTAACCCTAGTCCTAAGTATTGTGAGTACATTGAAAACTCTCTATTGTAATTTCTCATCGTTTATAGTGGATTTGTTGCTTGCCTTGGATTGGATTAAATCACATAAATCATCTGTTCCCTTTTGTTTGATTCTATTATATTTTTTATTTTCTTGCCAGTATTTCTTCAAATATTTGGTACTTTTATTTTCGACTGATTCGCTTCCACATTAAAGATATATAGAAACTTGAAATTCTTAATCCAAGAATATCCTAGTTTTTATAACAGTATATTATTTTTCTTACGTAAAATGAGTAAACCTAATGTCAAGGAGTGGTTGCAACTAGGAAATCCTATGGATGGCGACAACAAGAAAATCATTGTAATCGGCGAGAGGGAAATCGTCATCCAAACCAGACTAGACATATTGAAATAATGCAATACATATGGGAAATGATCAAGTTAGATACAGAGAACCACTTTTCCCTTTTCCCCACAACTTGCAGCAGTATTTGGCAATTTCCATTTCGATTCACACTTCCAATCTCACAAAACTTTTCCTTGCTGTAAGAATGAATGCCCATCGCTCTCTCTCTCTCTCTCTCAATTCCCTTTGAAGGTAGACTCCCAATTTATCCTCTCTCCCAAACAAAGTATCAGAGTTTTCATTTTTTGTTTGTCCCCGAAAAAAAGTTGCATTTCTAAAGATTGAAGCTTCAAATCTCTATTCTTTTTATTATTATTATTTTTTCATATTTCCTTTCAATGATATGATAATTATTTAACGCGTTATACAAAAACATTAATATAACTTTATTACTCAAAGTCATCCTTTTCTTTCTTTTTTATTTATTTATTTATTGGGATAGAGAGAGTAGTTAAATCTTTTGTGAGGTTGGGGATAAATTAGTCCAAATCAATCTTAAGAACTTTCTAATAAAAAATAAAAATAAAAACCTAATGGCAAGGAGTGATTGCAAAATTGACTATCCTCCATATAGGAAATAGATTGACAAAGAACACGATATAGTTTTTTGACTTCCAAAGAAAGAAGAAGCTTTGATTAGAGGGATTTGTATATTCGTTTTCTTAACTAAAATGACTAAACCTAATGTCAAGGAGTGATTGCAACTAGGAAATCCTATGAATTATATTAATGAATTATGTGCTCATGCACGTAATTGTACATAAAAATACTTGCTGTCATTTTTTTTATATTTTTTATAAAAAATACAATTAAAATATATAAAAAATTCAATTTATTTCAGTTGTGTGCGTTGAAAGTTTGTTCCAAAGGCAAAAGTCAATTTGGAGTACATTTCCTATTATACAATTTTCGGAAAAATCCATTATGGGCTAGAAAATATTATTTTTACCTAATTAATCAAATATTCCAACTAGTTAAAAATTTGATCAAGTTTGACAATTATTAATTATTTGAAAAGGAAAAAGTAAAATTATCTCTTCAATTTCGTAGTAGCTAGGGATGACAATGGGGCGGTTCCGTAGCAGTTATACATAATACCATCCTCATTCCCAAATTCAATTTTATGCCCCATAACCACCCCATTCCCCGGGAATCAATTTGTCCCCCCGTATTCCATTCCCTACGGGTAACGATTAATCGGAGAATACCTACGGGTAATTAGTCAAACTAACAATTTAGTTTGAAACAATTTGATGATTTGAAAAAATACTCAAAAAGAAACGTTCAAATAACATACTATTTAATTAAGTTCATATATAAGACTTGATAAAGGATAATAATTACTTAAAACTATATCATAATCATATTAGTAAAAGTCAAGTTAAGTAGTTGTGCATGTGAAAAATTCACCAAATATTAAATAATTAAGTGATGAAGAGGAGTGAATGATTATGTGCACTGAGCGGCAAATTTGCATAATTCATACAAGTATTTACCAGATAATATATATATATATATATATATATATATATACACACATATATATAAATTATATGGTAAACACTTGTATGAATAGGAGTAAAATTATATTAGTACTAAATAAGTGGTTCGAGTAACGGTTCGGGGAATTGGGCGGGTACTGCTAAAACCAAAACCAAACCGTTCCCCAATTTTTCATTTCGGTTATCCCAATTACTCATCCTATATCCAATTAAATTAATATCAACTCGGATATCCACGGTTCGGTTCGAAATTGTCATCTCTATTTCCTACTCTTGGCCATTTTATGTATTTATATAGAAGCCTTTTCTCAAAGTCATTTAAACATAGGAAAAGTAAAATTATCTCTTCAAGTTTCTCTTCATTTATATAAATTTATTACTCAAAGTCATCCTTTTCTTTCTTTTTTAATTTTTATTTATTTATTGGGATAGAGTAGTTATACATAATACCACCCTCATTCTCAAATTCAATTTTATGCCCCATAACCACCCCATTCCCGGAATCAATTTGTCCCCATTCCATTCCCTACGGTAACGATTAATCGGAGAATACCTACGGGTAATTACTCAAACTAACAATTTAGTTTGAAACAATTTGATGATTTGAAAAATACTCAAAAAGAAACGCTCAAATAACATACTATTTAATTAAGTTCATATATAAGACTTGATAAAGGATAATAATTACTTAAAACTATATCATAATCATATTAGTAAAAGTCAAGTTAAGTAGTTGTGCATGTGAAAAATTCACCAAATATTAAATAATTAAGTGATGAAAAGGAGTGAATGATTATGTGCTTTATAATTCATACAAGTATTTATCGATAATATATATATATATATATATATATATAATTATATGGTAAACACTTGTATGAATAGGTAAAATTATATTAGTACTAAATAAGTGGTTCGAGTAATTCGGGAATAATGGGGAAAAACCAAAACCAAACCTTACCCAATTTTTCATTTCGGTTATCCCAATTACTCACCCTATATCCAATTAAACCGTTAATAACCGTCAACTTCGATTCGTTCGGTTCGAATATCCACGGTTCGGTTCGAAATTGTCATCTCTACTTCCTACTCTTGGCCATTTTTATGTATTTATATAGAAGCCTTTTCTCAAAGTCATTTAAACATAGGAAAAGTAAAATTATCTCTTCAAGTATCTCTTCATTACACGAAAATAAAAGAAATTAAGCATTTAACCATAAAAAATAGATAAACTATTGTCGTCTAACCTATTTTGACTAAATTTTGTTTGTTTAACAACATTCTCTACTATGCATATTAGGAATAGACTGACAAAGAACATGATATGGGTTATTGACCTTCCCAAAAAAGAAGCAGCCTAAATAAGAGGGATCGGTATATTTCGTTTTCTTACTTAAATAAGAGGGATTGATATATTTCGTTTTCTTACATACAAGGTTTTTCTATTCCATATCACCAAATACATACCATAAAATGTCAATTGTGTACTATAGATTGTATTCTCGACAACTTTTGTAATAACATTAGGAATTAATAAAAAATTATAATTAATACAATTGACGATGCACAAAATTATACTTCACGATGCACAAAATTATATTGAAATAATACTATTATAGTTGACGATGCAAAAAATTATACTTGATGATGAACAAAAATTATACTGAAATAGTACTGTTACACTTGACGATGCACAAAATTATACTTGACGATGCACATTTCTTAACACAAAATTCACAAAAATTACCTTAACGATACACATTTTATACTTAACGATGCACATTTCTTAACACATTCACAAAATTACATTAACGATACACATTTCATAACACAAAATTCACAAAAATACATTACGATGCACATTTTATACTTGACGATGCACATTTCTTAACACATTCACAAAATTACATTAACAATGCATATTTCTTAACACAAATTTACAAAAATATATTAAACAATGCACATTTCGCACAACGACGATGCACAAAATACACTTAATAAAGAGTCATATGTTGTTAGGAGGGCAGTTTTAGAACAAATAATCAATTTATCATTTAAAAGAGATTTAAGCGATGAAAACAAATATAGTGTACTTAAACGGTTGAAAATTGTTGAAAGTAAATCAGCCCACAATTTTTCCTTTATGTATTTATATAGAAGTCTCTTCATTACACGAAATAAAAGAAAATGACCATTTAACCATAGAGAATAGATAAACTATTGACGTCTAAGCTATTTTAACTAAATTGTGTCTCTATTATGCATATTAGGAATAAACTGACAAAGAACATGATATATGTTCTTCACTTTCCCAAAAAATAAGAAGCTTAGATAAGAGGGATTGGTATATTTTGTTTTCTTACTTAAAATCACTAAACCTAATGTCGAGGAGTGATTCAACTAGGATATAACAACAAATATAACAAAATTATATGATTGAATATAACAACGAATTATGTGCACATGCGTGTAATTTTACATAACACTATGAAAATGGATATATTTACATCTAACAACTTTGCCCTTCATTAAAACTTAATTGTAACAATAGTTGTAAAAATAATTGTAAACCTAGCAAAGTTGAAGAGATATTATCATATATTATATATTCCATAAAAGAGAGACTTTACAAAATTCCACAAGTTCTTTTTCTATATTAAAAAAAAATAATAGAACAATTCGAACAAGTAAAACAAATTTACAAAGTTGAGCGCTAGTCAATCTTCTCCTATGACAGAAACTAGGCTCTCATTGTAATTGACGAGAGGGAAATTGTCGTCCAAAAATATTCTATGAATAGTATCCTTAGTCTCATGTGTCGTAGTATCATAGGAAAGTACTTCGCCGCTAGGAATATGTATGATCACTAAATCGCCAGATATTCCCACAACCAACTCCTCGCCCTTCCATACTCCTAACGGCACATCAGATATGGTGAAGGGTCCAACGCTTGCATAATATGTCCATGAAACTCCTGCGTCATATTCATTCATTATCCAAATCTTGTAAAAAAAATTTTCATCCACTTTGTGAGTATATCGAACCATGGCAATGGAATCCTTCATAACCACAAGTCTATCAAAACACACATAATCCATCAAATCAGAACGAACTTCAGACAACTCTATCAACCCGAACACCTCATCTCCCAAGTCAAACCACACAATGCCATCACCTCCTTTGCTTTGGTAATTCGCTTCAGTGCACCAGTAATATTTCCCCTTCAAGTAGACACTGTCAGTTGGAAAGTCATCAAGAATATGAACTGGCGGGACGGCATCAATAATCTTCCATGTACTACTAGATGGTTTGCACGAATCAACACTTAGGCTGAATACTTCAACTTTATCCATCCATTCCCAATCACAATCATGATCCAGCAAGAAACTCCAATCATGATCCAGCAAGAAACTCCAAATCCTCACGACCTTGTAACCATTAGTGATGGGATCGATACCAAATCCAACACGACAGTAATTACGAATAAATTTTTTGTCCGGCAGCGAACAGGGGTGAGAAGAAGATGGTAAAGCCTTGCACTTTCTGGTAGCAGGGTTCCACAAATACGAACAGGGTTGAGAAGAAGATGGTAAAGCCTTGAACTTTCTGGTAGCAGGGTTCCACAAAGTCAAGTCACGCATATTGGAGACAAGAACAATACCATTAATAGGGCCAGCAACTTCTAAAACCTCATCAGACTTCTTCACTTGCTCTCTAAAAAAGGCATATTTAGATTGGTAAACTTGATTGCTTGTGCATTTTCAGACATCAAGGTGTATTCCATTAACCCCCAAACCAGTATCTCCTAGTTAAGACGGTACTACCATTGTTAGAAATGGCTCGAGTAAGATAGTGCTTAGTGATGAAGCTTGGCTCTTTCAAGATGTGTCTCCAGGATTTAGAGACACACTTGAATCGCAATAGGGATTTCACCGGTAGCCTTGCTAGCACTTCCACCAAAACATCCTCTGGTAAATGGTTTCCTACCATTGCTCTTGCTATTGAATTTTTCTTCTTTGACGTGAAAACAGATTCACACCTTCACGAGGGAAAGGAAAAGAAAATTTGAAGCGATCAATAAATGGAATTATAGGGGCAAAATAAGCTTCATGGTATGTTTAATATTTTTAGAGCAATGCAAAAACATAAGTTAAACATAATTGTTAAAACCATTTTCACTAGATACATGTTTAAATGAGTTTCCCAACTGCTACCTCCTAATATGAAGCTTATTAGGCTCAAGAATCAATACGATAATTAAAACAGAATAGTATTTGGGATATTCAATGCTTCAATTCTTACTAAGATATATAAACCATTATGTTAGCCAAACTATGAAGGCAGAAGTGCAATATACAAAACCATGAGGGGAAAACCTGCAAACGTGGAAAACCTTATGGGAGTTATAGAAAAATTTTGTTCAAGGGAGAGAAAATAGAGAAATGGTGTTGGTTACTACTTTTTGAATTTTGAGTGAGAGAGAAAACGGCACCAATGTCAAAACTTAAAAATACTCCCAAATGTGATATTCCACATATTGTTAAAAAGGAAAAAGAGCAATGCTTGCGAAGAAGTAGAGTAGTAATTAGAAAGAAAAAGAAATTCCCTGATCACCTATTGGTTAAACCCAAAAAATCACATGGTTTAATTTGATAATTGTTATAGATTAAATTGATCACGTAGATTATGTATTAAAAAATAGAATAGGAATATGATCATGCAATTTGATTATGCACCTCATGATCAGAGTGCTAAATAACATTTCTGAAATTATTATTGATAGCTTAAAAATCATACTATATAATGATCATGCAAGTTAATTTAGAGAGTTGCTATTTACACAAAAAAAAAAAATGCTGAGTACACCCCATTGTGGTGTTCGGCGCCCCTGCCGAACACAATTATGTGTGTACTAAGTGGTGTTCGGAACCCCAACCGAACAAAATTATGTGTGTACTAAGCCCTGCCAAACACACAATAGTGTACTCAACATTTTTTTTGGTGTAAATAACAACTCTCTTTAATTTAAGCTACTGATTCTGAGTAACAATATACTTGACCTTTCAGCAATCTGAAGGTAATTGGGAAGAAAGAAACGATTGAATTCAAGTCTATGAGAAAGATAAGTTCTTAAAGGTACAAACACTGCGCTTTCAACACAATTCACTCTTTTGACCCAAAAGTATTTATAAGCCCCAATGGAAACCAAATATAACAGAAAATTAGCAGTCTACCTGTTATAACAAAGGAATCAGAGGCAATTGAACATAGCCAAAATTCGTTACCACTTCATTATCACCATGAGGGCAAACTGTAAATGAAGGAGAAAACTTAGTAACACCTACTCCAGCAAACCAAATATCCTTTCAACTGCTTTTCTTGGATCTAAATTTTGGGATTTATAATGAATTCACTTGGAAATCAAATAAAAGAGGAATACCAGAATATTTTCAAATAGCAGCAATATGTCAATGAACAAATTTGCAGGAAAAAAAAAACTCAAATGGATGGTAAAAAGTATTCCCTCCATCCCAGTTGAAAAAAATAAACCTCGACCTTTTTGGTTGATTTGACCAGTTTCTACATAAATAAAGCAACTTGTTATTTGCTTGCTGCAATCCACAATGCCGTTTCAATGGTGCAGGGTTCACAAACATTTTGTGATTTTTTAATGATGGAATCATCCAAAGCTATTTGACTGAGCAGAAAACCATAAGCTAACCCAAAACCATTTCACTTACAATCAAGAACAACACCCCTAATCCATAGTTATTAAAGGCAACCGCCTGTCTCGCCTGAGGCGGGAGGCGAGGTACTACCGCCTTGAAGAAGGCCAGGCCAGGCGGATTCTCGAAGGCGAGGCTGAGGCATACACCTCCATCGACTTGGCGCAAGGCGGGAGGTGTGGTGAGGCGTCGCCTTGGCGACAGGGCCGAAAGAAGTTGTTTTTCTTAACCAAACGACGCTGTTTAAGTAAAAAAACCCTTTTCTGACTCGATGTATTTCTCACCCGGCTCAAACGGGAAAAGAAACGAACCAGGGAAGTGAGAACAAACCCCAGATGCAACGAACCCTAGGCGCGACCATCCCTACCGGCGACGACGAAGGAATCAACCATCCTAGGCAGTGACGACGACCGGATGCCACCCCCCTGCGACGCGAGTCAGTACGTACTCTCTCTCTCTCTCTCTCTCTCTCTCTCTCTCTCTCTCTCTTTTTCGTTTTCTTTTCTTTATCTTTTCTTTTTGCTTTTTCTTTTAAATCATCCTTCGCCAGAGTCAGGTATTATTGATTGACTTATTCTTTCTATTTCTTGTTCTTTTCCTTTTTTGTTTCTTTTTTTTTTAACTTTTTTTAGTGGAGAGAGTATACTCTATTTATTTTATTTTTTATTCTACTTCTTTTTTACTCTGTTTTATTTCGACTTCTTTTTTTTTTTTCATTTTTTTTCCTTCTTTTTTTTTGTGGACAGAATGGCAGATTATACTCTGTTTTTTTCTTCTTCTTTTACTTTGTCTTTTTTTTTTTTCCTTTACTTTGTTCTTTACTATATATTTGAACTTAATTTCAGATATTATTCTTATTTATATATGCTTTGGAATTTGTTATAGTACAATAAATAAATATATGTATTATTTTTCCTAATTTGTCCCCTTGCTTGCCTTTCAATCTCTCGCCTCAAAAAAGTACCTCTCGCCCGCCTCTCGCCTTCCGCCTTTAATAACTATGCACTAATCATACTATATACATAAACTACTCCCTCCATCCCGCAAAACGATTCCTATTTTGACTTTCGAAAGTGAATTTAACCATGTGAAATTCTGGTGATACAAAGTATAAGTTTAGTTACATTCTCAAAATAATAAAACTTGTAATTCATTATGGAAAATGGAGTTCAGCAATAAACGAGAGAGAGAAGGTTAAAATCATAGATTTGATGAAATAACCTCTAAATTTTCTGACAATATATCAACTACGTGGGATATACGAATCGATAACAATCCATTTTTGCATCAGAAAATGAAGGAGTACAGTGAAACCAATTTTCGATTAACAAGGACGATGAAATTAAAAACTGGGTTTATGCTACAAAAAGAATTGGAACGTACAAGCCGACCATACAAAAGGAAAATAGAAATCAAAAACCCTAGTTTCACATCATCAAATCAAATAATGAGAGATTCTGCGTATCATAAATAATAAGACAGATTGAGTAGGGAGAGAAAAAGGATTTACTTACGATTAATCGGTGAAGAATGATGTATCGAGCCATACCAATGACGAGCTGCACGCAAAGCCAATCTTCTCCCTCTCGATTTGGGGCTAGGGATTGGGATTGGGATTGGGATTGGGGATTGGGGATGTTTGATGGTCTTGTAATCGCAGACATTAGTCGGACACGCGTATATATATCAATGCAGTATGCTGTATGAGTGAAAAGCCTTCCTTTTTTTTTTTTTTTTTTTTTTTGAGAGCGTTCTTCTTTTAAAGAAACTTTTTTTTTTTCATTTATTCTTAAAAAATAGTTTCGTTTGTCTAAAAAAAAAAGTTTTACTTTAATTTTCTTTGATTAACTTGCTCACTTTTCACTAAAAACTTACAAAAATTTAGTTATTTTAAAAATTATTATTAATATTATATCAATAATTAAAACGTTATTAATTGGAACATAATATATACTAATTAATTTTATATTATATGAAACATTAACTAAAATTCGAAAGAAAATTTAAATGTTGTACTTTTATGGAATGGAGGAAATGTAATATATATATATATATATATATATATATATATATGTATATATAATTATATAATTATTTGGTCCCTCGGTTTTACCAAATCTATGCGTTTGGTCCCTCTGTAAAAAAAAAAAATGCAATCTGGTCACTCGATTTGCATTTTCTTAAGAGATTCCCCCTTTCCTCCGTTAACGTCTATTTTTCTGTTTGTCTTTTTTTAAATACCCAAACTGCCCTTAATGCTTCCCTTCAAAAGACTGAAACACTCCCCCAACTAACCCTAATCTCTCTCTCTCTCTATCTATCTCTTCAATAGCGTCAAAGTCTTCCCCCCCCCCCCAACAATCCCCAAGCCGCCAGCAATCTCCAACAATCCCCAAGCCACCATCGATCGCCGGCAAACCCCCTCTCTAATGCGCATGACAGCAGCAGCCACCGTATACACCAAGAGCTCCACCCTCGCGCCTCCCTCCAACCCAGAACACAATAATAGCAGCAACAACGCCGCACCAACCCACCGCAACATCAGTATCCATGTTGCCGGAGACGCAACCGACGGTTCTTAATTAATTTGGGGTTTAATGAGGTTACAGGGGATGGGACTGGAGAGAGAAGCCATTCAAAGGTGGTCTTTTTTATAGGGAATTTAAAAAATTGGAAGTCGAATAGACCCAGATCTGGACCGATTGGAGGTCGAGGGTCAAGTTCTAGGCGGAACTTGTTGTTGCTGTTGTGTTCTGCGTTGAGACGGCGAGAGCTTGCAGGTGTCATGGATTCCGGTGAGAGCTTGCTGGAATCCTCTTCAAGATTGTCATTCCATACCTCTCTTATTTCTATCAAATCAGTTAGTAAGCTTTTCCGGAAATAAGCTATTCACAATGAAGGAAAACTGCTTTCCTGATCTTCTTTTGTTTTGTGTATGTGCTGAATTCTTGAAATATTGGTTTTGGGAATTGATTTTATTTTGTGGGGGGTTTATCTGGGTTTTTGTAAATTTAGAGCAATTCTGTTTATTTGAATTGTAATTGGGTTGTTCATTTTATGTCCTGCAAAGCCAAATAGTTGTTCTTGCTTTTAAGAATCTTTATTATTCAGTGTTCTGGTCTTCAATTCATGGGGTTGTGTGTGTGTTTGCTGCATGAAGTAAGAAGATGGATCGATGGAGAAGAAAGGGTAGTTTGGGAATTAAAAAAAAAAGACGGAAACGGCTCAAAGGGGCAATCTCACAAAGAAATATAAATCAAGTGACCAGATTGCATTTTTTTTTAGCAGATGGACCAAACGCATAGATTTGGTAAAGCCGAGGGACCAAATAATTATATAATTCATATATATATATATATATATATATATATATATATATTAGTGTTGCTCGCACCAAAGTTGTTGGAGGTGAACCAGAAATTTAAGCTAGCATTGGCGAGTTAATTTGTTAAAAATTGGTGATGAGGTGATGATTTTTTCTTCGCTGCCGTGAGTTAGTATCATAATTTGCGGACGAAGAAATATGGACCATACAAGATCAACGTTACTGCGTATGTGGTGGAGTTACCTGAGTGGATGGACATTTCCCGTGAATGAGAATCTCACTTAGCTTAAGAGTGAGGAGTTTGAAATGCTATTATCTAGACGGATTCAACATTTTTAAACTGACAAAATTCTTTTCGCATTGGCGATAGAAAATCTCACTTAGTTGGAGGTCTGATTGAGCATGCTAAATATAGCTTAATGATCAAAGTTTTTGGTGATCATGCAATATGTGTAAAAGTTGCAAGAAGTCTGATCAGACTCAGAGGCATGTTGTATTGGAGTTATTTTTTTTATTGATTTAAAACTCACTAGAAGTGAGCTTAGGTGAAGATATAGCCTGCATCAGACAACCTGACAAGGCAAGCCAAGTGACTACCACCCAAGTCACCCAAATAACGAGCTCAATTAATGCACATCACGGTGAGCTCGTCCAGATAACCAGGCCACCTCTGAGTACTTAGGACCCACGTGACAGGGCAAGCCATGCGGCTGCCACCCGAGTTACCCGCCGAGCGAGCTCGGGACATCCCATGGTGAGGTCAGTCAGACGGCTTGGTGATCATGATCAACTAGGTCACCTCAAAATACTCGGGACCTACCTATCCGAATTTACTCACATCCTAGTCAGGTCGACAGTGCGACCCGGATATATCCCAGGCTGACCACTGGATCAACCCGTAGCACCAACCGACCTCGACGTCATCCCTCTAGCTTAGCAAGAACAGAACCCCAGATGGAAACTAACCCAGCTGAGTAGAATCCTACAATGATTCTACCTCCTAACAGTCCTAAACAAACACATAATCGTGATCCGCAAGTCACTGGATTTCATCATACCATACCAAATCTAAATCTGACTAGGGTTACAAACTATCTCCTTATAAATAGCAACTTCAAAGACATCAAATGGTACGTGTAAAATACATAGTAAAGCTATACTCTGTTGAACATCATATTCTCTCTGAAGTATTGCTAATTCTCACGCCGAAGGGTTTTCGCTGTTGATCACAGGTTTCCTCAAGAAATCTTCAAGAACAAAGATAGAGCAATCCCTACAACATGAAGTCGGCATCCTACTAGACTACAACTGGCATCTACATGGAACTGACGTGGTCACCACATACTCTTTTTGCGTGATCAAGACTCAGAGGCATGTTACGTTGGAGTTATTTTCTTTATTGATTTATAACTCACTGGGAGTGAACTTGGGTAAAGATATAGCATGTATCTTCTTTTATAAAGGATTGATGTAACTGTGTAAAGACATGGGTTACGGTACAAACATCCTTACCAACAAAACCCTGGCCAAACCCTGGTTTGTAATTGTGTAAAGAGATACTGATTAACTCGGTTCCTCCTCCGCCTTGATTTCTGATAGGACAGATTTATACTATCTATTTCCTATGTGTTCCGTCCTTATTATTCTTTATTTCCATGTATTTAGTATAGGTTTGATGTATTTTTGAGTGAATTGTGTTTTGTGAGGATTATGGGAGAATCAATGTAATTCGAGAGAAATTTAGAGATTTATTGTGTAATCGTTTTTGGTTCTCAAAGAAGCTCAAGATCATCAATTCTACGTCGATGGAAGTCAAGAAAGTCAAGACAAAAAGAAGACCCGAAGCGAGCTAAAGAGTCACGAGGAAATTGAAGAATTCTGGGATTTTAGGCTTAGGGACGAGTCGTCCCCATTTAGCCTAACTATTCCCCCTCAAAGGGACGACTGATTCAGGGCCTAGGGGACGAGTCGTCCCCAATTTGCCTAACTATTCCCTAAAGAAGGGACGACTGCTTCAGAGAGGAAGGGACGAGTCGTCCTGTACGGCACGACTCGTGACGCGACTTAGAGAATAAGGGACGAGTCGTCCCCTAGAGGACGAGTCGTGCCCCTTGCGATTTATGACGTCAGCGTCGGGTTTTGAATTGGATTTTGCTGTATTTACTTATTTTCTTTTTCCTTTTTGGACTAGGTTTTGGGGGAGGCAGTATAAATACTACTCCTTGTTATTATTTTAGGTTTATCACATCTTTACCCTAGTTTCTTAATAACATTGGAGTTTTTAATTTCATGAAGGGCTAATTCCCTATTGCTTTGGATTGTAAAGCTTGAACCGTCTTGGATATCAATTGAGGTTTGAAACTTTCTTATTATTTTCCCTTGATTACAATTTTACTTGTTCTTAATTCAATCTATTTCTAGGGTTTTGAGAAATTGATCAATCTCTTAATCCTTTTAATTGATTATTGCTAGAATTCCCTTTTATCGTGTCGGACTAGGGCTTTCATTGTAGCACCTTCACAATTCTTGTATGTGTCATCGTGAATTGTGATTAAAGTAAAATTGGCTTTAATTCTATTTGAAATATTAATAGATTAATTCCTTGATCTTAATCTCTTAAAGCTTTCATCAATTAATACATTGAATCTTGATCGTGTCGACTAGGTTTAATTATTAATTAGGATTATTATTTGAGCGTGTCGCCGATAGTAATTACTAACAAAGAAGAGATAGAGATTTTATATCTCGTGATCAAGTAATTAGGGAAAAGAAAGAAAGAATCATTCCTATGATATTGATTGATATACGGGGATAGTTTTACATATCCAAGTTGCTTTTACTGTAATTGTTTACAACTTAGATTTTTCTTCCCATCTTAGGAACATTAATTCAATCAACAAACAAAACCCCCATTTACTTTGTGTCGTGACTAGATCGTAATCAATAACCGTTCTTCGTGGATTGATCCTGGACTTGCTCTAGCTTCATATTTGTGGCCGAGTCTCGGTTAATTTAGTAGGTGTGCAATGACATTGCCTACCAAATTTTGGCGCCGTTGCCGGGGAACGGTGTTATTGTTTGTGTTCTTTTTATTTTCTTTTTTTGTTTTATTTTTCTTTTAGTTCTTTAATTGTTATCTCTTTAGTTATATTTATTACTTGTTATCCTGTAGTGTGGAACCGTGTATGGTCCACACTCGTTCTACTAAAAATTTGATTGTTTCGTTTGATCCAGAAATCGAAAGATCTTTCAGAAAAGGACGACAACAAAGCAGGAGAGTCAAGGAGATATTGTTAGCTGAAGAGATGCAGAACGGAGATAACGCAGGTGGTGCTGGACAAGCAGGAGATAATGCAGGTGGTGGTGGACACGCAGTTCCACCACAGACATTGAGGCAAAGGGCTCGGTGGAACGAGCAACCACATGCCGTCAATTCCCGCCTTACCGGGGTGACATTTGAGTTGAAGCCGGGCTCAATCGCTTCCGCACTTCACAGGGATGCCCGGAGAGGATCCCAATCATCATCTCTCTCAGTTCGTGCAAATATGTCAGAGTATGAAGCCGGCAGCGCTTCCGCTCGAGCATCTGTTATTGAGGGCGTTTTCTTTCACACTGAAAGATAACGCGAATGGGTGGTATTATCACTTGCCACCTAATAGCATCATGACATGGCAGCAGATGAAAGAGGTTTTCCTAGAAGAGTTCTTCCCTCAGGACCAGATTAATGTTATGAAGAGGGACATCAGCAATATGGAGCAAAAGGCAGATGAGACCCTATATGATTACTACAATCGCTTCCACAAGCTTTGTAGGAGTTGTCCATATCATGGGTTTACTGAGGACCAGCTGATTGTCTATTTTCATGGAGGGTTGACCATTCAGGATAAGAGATTAGTGGATTCATGTTGTGGAGGGAGTATTCTGAATAAGACCACTGATGAAGCAAAAAAATTGATCGAGGAGCTAGCTAAGAGTACAAGGACCCATGGCAAGAGGTCAAATATGAGGCAGGTTAGCGCAGTAGGTTCTAATAGTGGGTCGATCAATAAGCTCGAGACAGATTTGGAGGACCTCATGGGTATGGTAAAGCAGTTGGTTCTGGGACAGACGCCAAAGCCGTGTGGGATTTGTTATGACATTACGCACCCTACAGATTCGTGTCCTTCTTTGCAGACGGGTGAGATGGAGAATGCCAATGCAGTTGGGTTTGCACAGCAGGGACAGAGACCTATGGGTAACACCTATAATCCCAGCTGGAGAAATCATCCCAATTTCAGATGGGGTACAGGTCAGCAGCAGAATCAGCCAGGTGGTCAGGTACAGCAGTTTGGTAATCAGCAGGGTTATCAGCAGCAGCAGTATCAGGGTAATCATTACAACTCTTATAGACCACCATATGGACAGCAGCAGCCGCCGCAGCAGCAGCAGAATTCTCTAGGACAGTCTACAGAGGCATTGCTGAATTCTTTGGCACAGAGTGTCAGTACCATGAACCAGAATTTCCAGCAGTATCAGCAGCGCACCGATGCGAGCATTGGTAACTTGGAGAAACAGATGGGTCAGGTAGCGGATGCAGTGGGACGGATGGAAGCTAGGGATTCGGGGAAGTTTCCATCAAGAACGGAACCGAATCCTAACCAGAAAAATGTGAGTGCTATGACATTGAGGAGTGGTAAGGAGTTGATGGACACAGTAATTAATGAGGAACCGAAATTAGAGGTTGTGAAGACGGTACCGGCAGAAAAAGAGTTGGAGGAAAAGGGTACTACATCTGAGCCAGTACCACCAGTAGTTGAGCCGGAGGTGCCGGTCCCTGATGCCTTAAGAGAGTCGAGGAAACCTGAGCCTGACAAGGCTATTTTTGATACTTTCAAAAGGCTAGAGGTGAACATCTCATTCTTGGACCTTCTTCAGACCGTTCCAAGATATGCTAAGTTTCTGAAAGAGTTGTGTACCACCAAGAGGAATCAAAAGCTAAGGAGTCAGAAGAAGGTTAAGGTCAGTGAGCATGTATCAGCAGTATATCAGAGGAAGATGCCCAAGAAGTGCAGTGATCCGGGGATGTTCGTGATTTCCATTTCTCTAGGGGACTCGTCTGAGCATAAAGTAATGCTCGATTTGGGGGCTTTAATCAATGTTATGCCTTACACATTGTATGTGTGACACCCCGAATCCTCTTATGCATGATTTACTTAGTTTATGTGTTAAACTTGCTTCATTAACGTGCTAATTGAATTATGCTTTGCTTGATATGTTAATTTCATATTTATGGGAATTGTTATATTCGTTATACATTGATAAATTGATCGTTATGGCTCTTGACATTGATTTGAAGCGTTAAAAATGTTGTATGATCACACCTAGGAGTGCTTGAGTGTTCAAACCAATGTGATAGAGTAAAAATAGAAGTTTGTTGGCCAGAGTGTTTTGCACGGCCGTGTGCCTTCCCTTGGCACGGCCGTGCAACACTGTCAAACTTTTCCAGAATGTTTGGCACGGCCGTGCAAGAGAGTCACCCTTTTTCCAGAAAGTTTGGCACGGCCGTGCAGCCTTCCTTGGCACGGCCGTGCGAGAGTGGCACGGCCGTGTGAGTTTCTTGACGCGGCCGTGCAAGTCGGGCTGGTTCAAAAATCAGAATTTTGGAATTACCTTTGTACCCTTAATACACACCACATGTGTGGCTCTCCTTGAGCCACGTCATTGCCCTTCCCAAATCTGATACATGGTCACTTAAATGGGTGGAGAGACTTCATTTCTCTCCACTCTTCCCTCCATTTTCACCATTAAAGCCTAGGAGTGTGTGTGTGGGAGAAAAAGTGAGATTAGTGTGTGTGTGTGTGTTCCCGGAGATCCAACCGTCCGATCAACGATCCGAGGCCGTCATTGTGTTGGGGTTGAGCTAGGGAATAACTTGGGTGGCTTTGATCTTACTTTTGTTGTGTTGATTTTCGTCACAAGGTAAGTTACTAAACCCCCTTTGTATGCTTAAGCTTCAAAGTGTGTTAGATCATCAATATTATTGTATAACTTGTTTTATATGTTATTTTTATGTACAAATCTCTAGGTTGAGATGGGTACATTGTGCTTGTGATTTGAGTATGTGTTCAATGGTGTTAATGAACAAGGGTTGACATATAAAATGTTAGGATTTGAACTGGTAGAGAAACTTAGACTTGAAAATGGGTGGTCTTGCATTTAGCATTGAAACCCTAATTTGGTGAACTTTAGTAACGACTCCGAGAATTAGACTTTAGGGAAGGTTATGACTCCCCGAACAACATATTAGATTACTACGAGGTTTAGAGTCCGAATGATCGGGATTCTAGTCCTCCGTACCTTTGATACTGTTAAATTAGAGACTTGTGTATAGCTCTAATGTGTTGAATCGAATGTTTACATACTTGTTAAATGATGATGAGTGACGGAATAGAATAATCTACTTGCCATTTGTCAAGTTCACTACTTTTGAACTTGATGGTTATTTGCATTAGATGATTAAGAACATCTATTTGTGCATTGTGTAAGTCTAGCTGGCGTCGTTGGTTGAGTAAGGTAGGACGACCTACGGTCTTCACAAATTAACGTTTGTGATCGCCATAAGTCGCCGTACCGGAGTTGCACACACCCCTCTTCTGTTGGCCACAGTTGAGAAGTAGCCCCATTGTTGTAGCAATACGCATGGCTTTGGTTTGCTAAGTTTGAACTCGATAGGTTTATCGGGGACGTCGATACCACACACACGGGTATCGAGGACACGTTTGGTTATTTTGTGTATTGCAGGAGCAACGCAAAGAATGGACAAAGAAATATCATATCCTTTATAATGTGGTTTATTACAAGCACTTATGTGAATATCAAGGTGCTCATTGAGACATGTTACATGTGTATATCAATATGATGTTATCTGTTGGTTGTGATATATAAGTGAGCTGAAATGTTAAAGTTATCGTTGAGCATTATGCCATGTCATATAGTTGCATTTAGTAACTTATTGAGTTTCGACTCACCCCGTTTGTTGTTTAATTGTTTTCCTTAGATCCGAGCCAGGCGGGAAGTTCGCGGTGAGGTCGATTAGTTCCACTACTTAGCTCGCAGGTGGTCTTTTGCTTTGTTGGTCATGGAACTCTTTTGTTGATAGTTAGACAATTCTTTTGGTGAGGACGACTGGTTAAGTAAAGTCATGTAGACTTTACTGGGGTAGTATGTATACTCTGTTGTACCTCTTATTCTTTTGGTGGCCGACACGTGTATGTCGAGCCCGTATACTCTATCATATGTTTAAATTAGTTAATTTCCCAAGCATGTCGTAGCTTGTGGTTCTTGTGTATAGTTGGTTCCGGCATGTTGTGGCCGAGGTAGTTAATATTATCAAAGATGTTTTCTCAAACTTATACTTGTGCTTTGTTAGTTGGGTTCCGGCTGTAACGTCGCCGATGATTGACTTTATATTATCAAAGTTTTTGTTAAACGGGTTTTGTGGTGCGTACGAATCGTTGCGCCCCGTGCTTTCATTATTTTTACCGTTTATTGTTTTGTTGTTTTGGCGCGTCGACCTCGGGATTTCGCATTGGAATCCGGGTCGGGGCGTCACAGTATGAGAACCTAAAATTGGGGCCATTGCAAGACACTCGGGTAGTGATACAGTTGGCTGACCGGTCTAATGCTTACCCGAAGGGGGTAGTGGAGGATGTTCTTGTACGGGTTGGAAAAATGATATTTTCGGCTGATTTTTATGTGTTGGAAATGGATTCGGATCACAAGGCTCCCATTCTACTTGGAAGGCCTTTCATGTCTACAGCAAGAACCAAGTTGGATGTGGCCAATGGTTCTCTATCTATGGAATTCGATGGGCAAGTCATGGAGTTCAACATCTTTGACTCCATGAAATACCCAAAGGATGTCCATTCCCTATGTTTCATGGATGTGATTGAGCCGGTGGTGGAGGATGTGTTCGAGGTGAGTGGTACAAATGATGATATGAAGTCAGTTTTAGAGAATGCTTTGCGGTTTGCTGAGATGGACTTCAAAATTTCCGAGAGTTTGAAGGAAGCGGTGATGAGTCTTTCGGGTGGTGCTCCGGTTTATGGTAAGGCGCATTTGGAGATTCCACCAGGGAAGCCAGTGCCGTCTATTGAGAAGGGACCCGAGCTCGAATTGAAGACCCTTCCGGAGGGCCTAAAGTATGCGTATTTGGGAGAAAATGAGACATTACCAATAGTGATCTCGAGCAAGTTGAGTACAGCTCAAGAGGAGAAATTGGTAGGGGTGATTCGGGCTAGGAAGGAGGCTATTGGGTGGACTATTGCCGATCTTAAGGGCATAAGTCCATCCTTGTGTACACATAAGATAGTTCTGGAGGATGATGCTAAGCCGGTGAAGCAACCCCAAAGGAGATTGAATCCGCCGATGATGGAGGTGGTGAAGAACGAGGTGTTGAAGTTGTTGCAGATGGGGATTATCTATCCCATATCCGATAGCAAGTGGGTTAGCCCCACTCAGTGTGTACCCAAGCGAGGCGGGATCACCGTCTCAATGAATAAAAAAGGTGAGTTGGTGCCCATCCGGGAGCAAACGGGTTGGCGAGTATGCATTGATCTTCGGCGTCTAAATGAGGTAACACGTAAGGATCATTTCCCCCTCCCCTTTATTGATCAAATGCTAGAAAGGGTAGTGATGAATGAGTTTTTGACTCATTCATTGGTACTCTAAATGGCTTAATATTTGTCTTGTTCTCGGTATTTTGTAGTTTGATAGTGCTTATTTGAGTTTTGTAGGAGTTGGAGGTCATCCAAGCATTTTAGTATGAAATGGAGTGCTTTTGGTGCAAATCGATGTCTTCTAAGAGCTGGAATGCAAAGAATTGAAAGTTGCTGAAGTAGAGAGTGCCTAGGCGCTCGGTTCCTCTAAGGCGCTTGTGAGTCGTAGAAGCGGCATGTCACGAAGTTTAGTGCCTAGGCGCTCAGTTCCATGCGCTCAGGCGCTTTGCCTGGAAGATGTACAGTTTTCTTTGAATTTGGACGGTCTTTTCAGTTTGTATATATTCTCTTTAGGGTTTTTTGGAGAATGTAGTCCGAAAAACAAAGAAAAACACCACTTTTCTCTGCATCTTCATCCTTGTAATGAGTAGCTAAGCTTTTTTGATTCTTGGGATTGGAGGTAACTTTCATGTTTTCTAAGTTCATTTTGTAACTTTTAGTATCTTGATATGCTTAGAATTACCAAGCAGAATTAGAATGTGTTCTTGAATATCTTGGATGAATTTCTTTGTTATTCTTGAATGATTACAAGTTTATATAATTGTGGAACCGCCTAATTCCAAGTTATATTGTGCTAGTGCTTGGTAGTAGCAATTTGAGTGAATCTCCGCCAAAAGATTCATTTCAATTGTTGTTCTTGAAGTTCTTTTAAATTTATCGATTTCGATTTATCTACAAGGGCCAAGGGTAGATTAATTAGAAACACTTGATTGCAATCCGCCCGCCAAAGCGTCCCAATCATAATTAAGCAAGAACGAACTCTAAGCATATTAGGATCACCTTTTTGCTGAACTTAGAGCATGTTTGTGCACCCAATCCCCGGAATCCGTTTTAATATTGAAACTTTTCGATCTTTAAGTTTTGTTCAATCTTGGTTTTAAAGAAAGTACAAGCAAACAACCAATCATTCAATTTACTTTACTGCTATAGTAGTTGAACAAATTATCAATTCAATTTCGAAAACCGTTTCTCGGAGGATCGACCCTACTTACCCTATCTACAAATCAATTGTAGGTAGTTCGAGTTAGGAATTTATATTTGACGAATTTGACAAGTCGTCAAATTTTGGCGCCGTTGCCGGGGAAACGGTGATTTTTCCTTGTTGAATTGATTATTTGTTAGTGTAAATATTGTTTATAGTTTTTCTTTTAATCGTTTGGAGAAATCCTTGTTCTAACCTGTTTTGCGATTTGAATGCACGGTCGTCGGTCCCTTCATCCGATTTACTTGGATAGACGACAACATTCATAGGGTTAACAAGAGAAAGCAACCGGAATCAAGTGATTCGGATAGCGAGTCAAGAGTTTCGGTGAATTCAAGTTCAGATTTTTCGACGACGAGAAGATGGTGCACCTATGATGGGTGATTTTGCTCGTCTGTGGTGGAACCATCACCCTCTGTATTGTGCTTCCGCAAGCTGCGCGAATTATGAGTTGAAGAATCTGCACTTCAATATGTTACCGTCTTTTCATGGGATGGCGACGGAGGATCCTTTGATTTTTATGCGTGACTTCTACAGCACAGTTCAAGGTTTTCCGTTGGGAACTTTGACGGAGGAACAGTTGAGAATGAGGTGTTTTCCTTACACCTTGAAAGATGCAGCTAAGACTTGGTTTATGACACTCACTCCGGTTCGCTCACAAGTTGGATGAAGTCTACAACAAATTCATCGCCAAGTTTTACTCACATCGAAAACTTGATTTGAGGACCAAAATTGTGTCTTTTAGCCAAGACAATGGTGAAGCGTTCCATGAAGCTTGGGACCGATTTAAGATGTTGTTGGTGCAATGCCCTCACCATGGGTTCCCTCTAGCCTTATTGAACCAAGCTTTCTACGATGGTCTAACTCAACAATGCCAAGCAACAGTTGATAATGCGGCTGGGGGTGCCATGGGAGAAAAGACGGCGGAAGAGACACAAGCATTGTATGAGAGACTTGGAGCAAACTCTCAACAGAAAAGTGTGAGGGGAAGTAGAAGAGGAACTTATGAGGTTGAATCCAACAATGAGATTGCGCAACAAGTTGCAGCTTTGACTTTGCAAATGAAGAATTTCATGGGGATGATGACTAATCAGGAAGCAAGTGGTTCGTCAAAAGTTTGTGCCATTTGCGATTTGAAGACTCATGACACCAATAATTGCCCTTCAAAAGATCAATTTCCTGAATTCCTTGAACAAGTAAATGCGATGAATGCCTACCAACAAAGGGGACGAAATGATCCGTTCTCAAACACATACAACCCCGGTTGGAGGAATCATCCAAATTTTTCATGGGGAGGAAACCAAGGGAGTCAAGGGCAAGGTCAGTTTCAACAATTTCAACAGCCACAACCGATACAACAGTTGCCTAGGAAGCCAAGTGTGGAGGAGACTTTACAAAACTTCATTGCGTCTCCCACAAGAATCATGTGGCTATCGATCAAAGATTGGGGAATCAAGAGGCTTCAATCAAGAAGCTAGAAAATCAGCTTGGTCGATTGCCGAGCGCTTCAAAGACATACTCCGGCACTCTTCCTAGCCAACCCGAGCAAGCTAAGGTGGTTACATCGTTGCGGAGTGGTAAGGTGCTTCAAGAGGTAACTTCTAAACCGCTTTCCTCGTTAATAAGAATGAGAATAATGATGTGAGTGAGAGTCAAGTTGAGGTAACTCCTCGGAGGAACCAAAACTGAATCTCTTAAGCCATATGTGCCATCCATTCCTTTTCCGGAAGGTTGGCCAAGAAAAAGTCGATGCACAATTTTCGAGTTGTATGACATGCTTTCTAAAGTGAATGTGAACTTGCCATTGTTGAATGTGATTAAGAATATTCCTTCGTATGCTAAGTTTTTCAAGGAATTGAGTACTAGGAAGAGAAGGTATGAGCCTAATGAGAAAATTATTGTTTGAACATGTAAGTCTTGTTTTGCAAAAGGACTTGCCTCCTAAATTGAAAGATCCCAGCTTTAATGTGCATATTACTTTAGGGATTCAAACAAGTAAAGGCAATGTTAGATTTGGGTGCGAGCATTAATCATTACCATTTTACGTGTATTGTGAGCTTGGGTTGGGGAACTTAAATCAACCACTATGACCTTACAACTTGCGCCGTTCGGTCAAATATCCTAAGGGCATAGTGGAAGATATTCTAGTTCAAATTGATAAATTGATCATTCTGTAGATTTTGTTGTTCTTGACATGGAGAATAGTGTTAGTGGTTCACAAGATGCCCCAATTTTACTTGGGCGCCCTTTCATGGCAACCGCTAATCTTATTAATGTTAAGAATGGCAACCTTTCTATGACGGTGATGGATGAGGCTGTGAATATCTCGTGTTTGATAGTATGAAAATGCCTTATGGTATGAATGAGTGTTTGTTTGTGGATACATGTGATGCTATTGAGTCTCTTATTACTCCACTTTTGCATGAACCGATGATAGAGCGAGTTTCGAATTTGTTGAGGAGGATTGTTTTGATTGTGAGGAAACAATGGCATTTTTGCGAAAATGGATACTTCGGAGGAGATTATCGAAATGGTTCCTTTGAAATCATTAGGTAATTTTAATCCAAAACAATTACCATCCATTGTTTCCCGGAATTAGAATTGAAGCAACTTCCTCCCAATTTGAAATATGTGTTTCTTGGTGATAATAAATCTTTGCCTTATTATTGGGGATCTAACAATTGCGGAGAAAGCATTGATTGAATTATTGAGAAAATACAAGGCTGCGATAGGATGGAGCATTGGTGATATCAAGGGTATTAGTCCTACCAGTGTATGCACAAAATCCATATGGAGGATGATGCTAAACCGGTAAGGCGAGAATCGGCGAAGGATGAATCCTCACATGTTGGAAGCGGTAAGGAAAGAAGTACTGAAATTGCTTGACGGGTATTATTTACCCAATTTCGACGGTAAGTGGGTAAGTCCGGTGCATGTTGTCTCCAAGAGGTCGTATAGCGTAGTTGAAAATGACAAGAATGAGTTGGTGCCAACTAGGTTAGTCACTGGTTACCGCATGGTTATTGATTATAGAAAGTTGAATGCGGCAACCGAAAGGACCATTTTCCTTTACCATTCATTGATCGATTCTTGAGAGATTATCGGGGCAAGAGTATTATTGTTTTCTTGATGGTTTTTCAGGTTACAATCGATTCCCATTGCTCGGAGGATCGGAAAAGACGACTTTCACATGCCCGTTTGGAACATTTGCATACCGAAGGATGCCCTTTGGCTTATGCAATGCTCCCGCCACGTTTCAACGTTGCATGATGTCTATCTTCTCCGACATGATTGATAGGTTTGTGGAGGTATTTATGGACGACTTCTCATTATTTGGTAGCTCATTTGATGCATGTTTAGATAATTTGGCCCTTGTTCTTAAGAGATGTTGTGAAGCTAACTTGACATTGAGTTGGGAAAAGAGCCATTTTATGGTTAAGCGGGAATTGTGTTGGGACATATTGTGTCTAAGAAAGGAATTGAAGTTGATAAGGCAAAAATAGAGGTGATATCTAAATTGCCTCCTCCAACTTCATTAAGGGTGTTCGTAGTTTTCTTGGTCATGCGGGTTTTTATCGGCGTTTTATAAAAGATTTTTCTAAAATTTGTAAGCCGTTATGTAACTTGCTTGCTAAAGAGACTGAATTTGTTTTTGACCAAGAATGTCTTGATGCCTTTAATTTGTTGAAGGAGAAGTTGACTTCGGCTCCTATTCTTGTGGGTCCCGATTGGACTCAACCCTTTGAAATAATGTGTGATGCGTCGATTTTCTTTGTTGGGGCTGTTTTGGGTCGAAAATTGACAAGAAGTCGCATGTGATTCATTACGCAAGTAGAATGTTAAATGAAGCTCAATGAACTATACAACAACCGAAAAGGAATTTTTGGTCATTGTATTTGCTTTAGAAAAGTTTCGTTCTTACTTGCTTGGTTTCAAAGTGATAATTTATTCAGATCATGCGGCTTTGCGTTATTTGCTTACCAAACAAGATGCTAAGCCTAGATTGTTGAGATGGATGTTGCTTTTGCAAGAATTTGATATCACAATAAAAGATAAAAAGGGTTGTGAAAATGTTGTGGCAGACCATTTGTCTAGGTTAGAGAACAGGCCTGTGAGGGAGGGACAAAGTCCGTTAAATGAGAGCTTTCCTGATGAGCAATTGTTTGAGATTGGTGATGAAGAACCTTGGTATGCCGACATTGTGAATTTCTTGGCTCTTGGGATTCTTAATCCAGATTACTCAAGTCGGGAAAAGAAGAGGTTTTTGTCTATGGTAAAGCAATACTATTGGGATGACCCTTATTTGTTTAAGCATGGTCCCGACATGGTCATTCGTAGATGCATTCTGAGTCGGACCGGTCGAGTGTACTTTCTTTTGTCATGAATTGCATTGTGGAGGTCATTTCGGTGGTAAAAGACTGCTCAAAAGTTTTGCAATCCGGTTTCTTTTGGCCGAGTCTTTTAAAGATGCATATATTTTTAGTAAAAATTGTGATAGGTGCCAAAGAACCGGTAGCATGAGCAAGCGTGATGAAATGCCTCTTACAAATAACTTGGTTGTTGAATTGTTTGATGTATGGGGAATTGATTTCATGGGTCCCTTCCCTGTTTCACACGGTTTTGAGTACATATTAGTATCGGTTGATTATGTTTCAAAGTGGGTGGAAGCAATTCCTACCGGACTAATGATGCTAATGTTGTTGTTAAATTTTTGAAAGATGTGGTTTTTAGCGGGTTTGGCATGCCAAGAGTGATCATAAGTGATGAAGGTACTCATTTTTGCAATAAGGTCTTTGGGGCACTCATGAAGAAATATGGTGTAACTCACAAGGTTGCTACTGACTTACCATCCTCAAACTTCGGGCAAGTGGAAGTGAGCAATAGGCAAATCAAGTCGGTTTTGGAGAAAACGGTGAATCCAAACAGGAAGGATTGGTCCTTGAGGTTAAATGATGCATTGTGGGCATACCGTACAGTACAAGACTCCAATTGGAATGAGTCCATACCGGTTGGTTTTGGGAAGGCTTGCCATTTACCGGTAGAATTGGAGCATAAGGCATTTTGGGCTATCAAGGAGCTTAACATGGATTTGAAATTAGCTGGTGAGCAACGTATGTTGCATCTGAATGAGCTTGAGGAGCATAGATTGGAGGCCTATGAAAATTCACGGCTGTATAAGGAGAGAACCAAGAAATATCATGACCGAAAAATTGTGCCTAAAGAACTTGTTCCGGGACACAAAGTTTTGCTGTTTAATTCAAGATTGAAGCTTTTCCCAGGAAAGTTGAGGTCGCGTTGGGATGGTCCTTTTGAAATTGTTAGAGTGTTTCCCCATGGAGCAGTGGAATTGATGAATTTGGTCACGAAGAATAAATTCAAGGTGAATGGTCAACGAGTGAAGCCATACTTTGAGGGGGCACCAAGGATCAAAGAAGTGGATTGGGTTGAATTGGCTAACCCATGACTCGAGCATAATTCCATCCCGTCGAGCTAACGACATTAAACAAATGCGCTTGTTGGGAGGCAACCCAATTGTGTTTGTTTACTTTTATTTTCTAGTTTTCCCAAGTTGATTGTTTCTTTGTTCTCTTCACTTTGAGAACAAAGTTTCGATTAAGTTTGGGGGTAGTTGTTAGTTATGTTGTTTTTTTTGAATTTTAATATTCTATCATATAGGGCGATAGTGCGTTATTTCTTTCTTTCTTGGTGTTGTGCAGGGATACTAAGGAATGGCATGGTACTGTCCTAATTCTGAAAAAATGCAGAGTTGATGTGCACTCAAGCGCTTGGGCGCTTGAATCTGTTTGCTTAGGCGCTTGGAATTCTGAAAAGTTCAGAGAGTTCTGAAAAGTTCAGAGAGTTTGTGCACTCAAGCGCCTGAGCGCTTGAATCCTGTCTGCCTAGGCGCTTGCTGGAAAAAAAGAGGGGTCAGTATAAGGGCTGATATTGGGCGAGGAATTAAGGGCGCTCAGTTTTTTTTCTCTCTTGCGCTCAACTCCCTTCTTTCTCTCTTTCTCAATTCTCTCTTCACAAATTTCTCTCTCTCTCTCTCAAATTTCTCTAAAAATTTCAAGATCCCACATTAAATCTTCCCTTCCTATCACTTTCTCCTCTTCAATCCAACATTTTTTTTCTCAGCCTCAAATTCGGCCAAAAACCCCAAACCCGAAATTCTCCATTTTTGTGCCCTAGTTCATAAAAACTGAAGTTTGTGATTCCTCTCTTGGTTTTTTGTTGATGATATTTGTTGGGAGGTATTGCTTGACGTATTTTTCCATTATTGTGGTTTAATTTGAGGGGTTTTGGAGGAAGATTGTTCTTGGTTGAGTAGGGTGCTCACCAAGTGTTTGATAAATTGTTTGAACGAAGGTTGTGGGTTGTATTGGTTGGTGATTGTGTGTTGTGTAAGGCCATTGAAAAAAATATGTCTAAAAGGCCACAACGTTCTGGGAAGGAAAAGGCTAGAGATGATGGTCCGTCGACGAGGTCATCGAAAGGGAAAGGAAAGAAAGCTAGTAATAGAGTGCCTCCTTTTGATGAGCATAGGTTTGTATGCCATGAGGCGGCATTGGCATTTGAGAAGGGAAGAAAGAGAGCTTTGGTTGCCGAGAGGGGGCTGGATTATCAGAGTTTTGGGTTGAATATGTTTGCTGAGAGAGGATGGCATCAGGCCACTGTACAACCAGGTAAAGCGGCTGAGCTCATTGTTAGAGAATTTTATGCTAATGCTCAGTTCAGGGAGCGTGGGTATATGGTGATGGTTCGAGGCGAGATGGTGTGTTATAGCGCTTTGGCTATTAATAATTTCTTTGGAATACCGTTAAGTGAAGATGGGTATTTTCCCTTATTTAATGGAGCGAACAGAGCTCTGTTGGATGAGATAGTCCAGGTGTTGGGAATTGAGGGTGCTGAGTGGAGAAATATTGATGGGGCAGCAGTATTGAAGGAGCGCATGCTTAATCGCAACTCCAAGGCGATTCACCAATTTATTTGTGGGCGTATGACTCCCACTGGGCATAAGTCGGAGCGACTTTGGATCGAGCGATCCTCAATTTTGCTATTCAAACCGGTGTCCCGGTTAACTTTGGATTGGCGGCATAATGCTATTGCATATGTGCTTAAGGGTCTAGGCTGGAGGTTTGGTGTTCCCTCGGTTGATAACCGAATGTGCCGCCAAGCGGGGTTGTGTGGGAGGCTGAACTTGAAACATTTAGGCCCCGGACTTATATCAAGAACAGTGAGAAGTTTGGAAGAGTGCGTGGCGCACTAGGGCCAATTCGGGGCAAGGCCATGACCAAGATGAAATGGAGCAAGAGCAAGGGAATGAGCGAGGTTCCTTTTGTTAATATTCGGGCCCAGGAAATTATGATGCTAGATTTGATGCTTTGGAGGCCAGTCAGCGAGAGTTAATGGAACAATTTGGTGAGCTTCGAGGTGATTATTCTGATTTGAGGAAAGAGATTGGAGAGATTCGAGGAGAGCAACGGGTGATGTTGCAACACTCGATGTGGTCTTTGCGAGGCTTGATAGCATGAACTATATGATGCGGCGGTTTGCGGTCACTTTTCAATCGACACGTCGGGCGGCTGCATGGCCTCGGTACCGGCCGTTTCACTCCTCCTCCGGATGACATGGATTGCGATTGCAAATCGGGCGTTTTCTTCACCCTTATTCTTATATGCTTTTATGGTGCATTGAGGACAATGCTAATTTTAAGTTTGGGGGTGGGAATTCGTTATTTTACTGATTGGGCTTGGTAATATATAGTAGTTTTTTTTTATTTTTTTTATTTTTTTTTCTGTTTTTAGTTAGTAGTTTCATGTTTTCTAAAAAAAAAAAAAAAAAAAAGAAAAAAAGAAAAAAATGTTGCTGAATTCCGGTAATGGTCAAGGATGAGAACCTTAGGTGATTTGGTGCATGATTACAGTTAAGTTTTGCATGTGAGTAGTAATTTGCCTGCTATGTTCTTCACATTTTACGCACAATCTCAGTTCTCCACATTTTATGCTAGTTAGAGGACTATTATGGGTTGATGTGTGTTGTTTCTTGGGATCTTTGAATTTTTGCTGAAATGGGATGAAGCGTTATATGTTGGCGTGTATTGAAGGGGATGACTTAGGTTGTGTGCTTTGGCTAATGTCCATCTATGGTGTTTTTTTGTGGAGAAATGTAATTTTATGATGTATTTGGATTGGAGAAGTTTGGTCCGCTCAAGAGCCTTGCATGTGGAAGAGCATAAAAATGCAGCCACGCATTAAGAAAAGTAAAAAAAAAAAAAAAAAGATGAATAAAGCAAGGTGTGCAATTCTGTGAGCGTGACATGGTGTCTACAACCCTTGATCTAAATGTGTAATTTTTTTAGGGGGTTGTAGAAGGGGGAAAATAGGTGGAGTATGGGATTGGTGTGAGTTGTAGACTAGACATAATCTACTCTCAAGTTGATTTGTTAGCCTAGCAAAGCAGGGAGTTTAGCTTTCAAAAGTCCTAAGGACCCTGAGATCATGTTAGCATATTTTGTGGATGTTTCTTAGAAGCAAGTTTGGGGGTTTTTCGGGTAATGACATGCATGACAATACATAATACAATCCGAGTGGCAAAAATGTTGGTTAGTCGAGATTTTCACACACTCACGAAGAACTATAGCTTGTGTATTACTGCTTACATGTTGACATTCTGGCTGTATTTGTATTTTTCTATCGCTTTCTGAGACCGTTAGAATTCTTAAGCAACAGTAAAAAAAAGTTAGTAGTAGGAGTAGTATTTTTATATTTGTTTTTTTTCTCTTTGCTTGAGGGCAAGCAAATATTCAAGTTTGGGGGTTTGATGAATGAGTTTTTGACTCATTCATTGGTACTCTAAATGGCTTAATATTTGTCTTGTTCTCGGTATTTTGTAGTTTGATAGTGCTTATTTGAGTTTTGTAGGAGTTGGAGGTCATCCAAGCATTTTAGTATGAAATGGAGTGCTTTTGGTGCAAATCGATGTCTTCTAAGAGCTGGAATGCAAAGAATTGAAAGTTGCTGAAGTAGAGCTGAGTGCCTAGGCGCTCAGTTCCAGTCTGCTAAGGCGCTTGTGAGTCTGTAGAAGCAGCATGTCCTGAAGTTTAGTGCCTAGGCGCTCAGTTCCATGCGCTCAGGCGCTTTGCCTGGAAGATGTACAGTTTTCTTTGAATTTGGACGGTCTTTTCAGTTTGTATATATTCTCTTTAGGGTTTTTGGAGAATGTAGTCCGAAAAACAAAGAAAAACACCACTTTTCTCTGCATCTTCATCCTTGTAATGAGTAGCTAAGCTTTTTGATTCTTGGGATTGGAGGTAACTTTCATGTTTTCTAAGTTCATTTTGTAACTTTTAGTATCTTGATATGCTTAGAATTACCAAGCAGAATTGGAATGTGTTCTTGAATATCTTGGATGAATTTCTTTGTTATTCTTGAATGATTACAAGTTTATATAATTGTGGAACCGCCTAATTCCAAGTTATATTGTGCTAGTGCTTGGTAGTAGCAATTTGAGTGAATCTCCGCCAAAAGATTCATTTCAATTGTTGTTCTTGAAGTTCTTTTAAATTTATCAGATTTCTGATTTATCTACAACTGGGCCAAGGGAGTAGATTAATTAGAAACACTTGATTGCAATCCGCCCGCCAAAGCGTCCCAATCATAATTAAGCAAGAACGAACTCTAAGCATATTAGGATCACCTTTTTGCTGAACTTAGAGCATGTTTGTGCACCCAATCCCCGGAATCCGTTTTAATATTGAAACTTTTCGATCTTTAAGTTTTGTTCAATCTTGGTTTTAAAGAAAGTACAAGCAAACAACCAATCATTCAATTTACTTTATTGCTTTATAGTAGTTGAACAAATTATCAATTCAATTTCGAAAACCGTTTCTCGGAGGATCGACCCTACTTACCCTATCTACAAATCAATTGTAGGTAGTTCGAGTTAGGAATTTATATTTGACGAATTTGACAAGTCGTCAAATTTTGGCGCCGTTGCCGGGGAAACGGTGATTTTTCCTTGTTGAATTGATTATTTGTTAGTGTAAATATTGTTTATAGTTTTTCTTTTTAATCTGTTTGGAGAAATCCTTGTTCTAACCCTGTTTTGCAGATTTGAATGCACGGTCGTCGGTCCCTTCATCCAGATTTACTTCAGATAGACGACAACATTCATAGGGTTAACAAGAGAAAGCAACCGGAATCAAGTGATTCGGATAGCGAGTCAAGAGTTTCGGTGAATTCAAGTTCAGATTTTTCAGACGACGAGAAGATGGCTGCACCTATGATGGGTGATTTTGCTCGTCCTGTGGTGGAACCATCACCCTCCTGTATTGTGCTTCCGCAAGCTGCGCGGAATTATGAGTTGAAGAATCTGCACTTCAATATGTTACCGTCTTTTCATGGGATGGCGACGGAGGATCCTTTGATTTTTATGCGTGACTTCTACAGCACAGTTCAAGGTTTTCCGTTGGGAACTTTGACGGAGGAACAGTTGAGAATGAGGTGTTTTCCTTACACCTTGAAAGATGCAGCTAAGACTTGGTTTATGACACTCACTCGGTTCGCTCACAAGTTGGATGAAGTCTACAACAAATTCATCGCCAAGTTTTACTCACATCGAAAACTTGATTTGAGGACCAAAATTGTGTCTTTTAGCCAAGACAATGGTGAAGCGTTCCATGAAGCTTGGGACCGATTTAAGATGTTGTTGGTGCAATGCCCTCACCATGGGTTCCCTCTAGCCTTATTGAACCAAGCTTTCTACGATGGTCTAACTCAACAATGCCAAGCAACAGTTGATAATGCGGTGGGGTGCCATGGGAGAAAAGACGGCGGAAGAGACACAAGCATTGTATGAGAGACTTGGAGCAAACTCTCAACGAGAGAAGTGTGAGGGAAGTAGAAGAGGAACTTATGAGGTTGAATCCAACAATGAGATTGCGCAACAAGTTGCGGCTTTGACTTTGCAAATGAAGAATTTCATGGGGATGATGACTAATCGGGAAGCAAGTGGTTCGTCAAAAGTTTGTGCCATTTGCGATTTGAAGACTCATGACACCAATAATTGCCCTTCAAAAGATCAATTTCCTGAATTCCTTGAACAAGTAAATGCGATGAATGCCTACCAACAAAGGGGACGAAATGATCCGTTCTCAAACACATACAACCCCGGTTGGAGGAATCATCCAAATTTTTCATGGGGAGGAAACCAAGGGAGTCAAGGGCAAGGTCGGTTTCAACAATTTCAACACCACAACCGATACAACGGTTGCCTAGGAAGCCAAGTGTGGAGGAGACTTTACAAAACTTCATTGCGGTCTCCCACAAGAATCATGTGGCTATCGATCAAAGATTGGGGAATCAAGAGGCTTCAATCAAGAAGCTAGAAAATCAGCTTGGTCGATTCTTTGAGCGCTTCAAAGACATACTCCGGGCACTCTTCCTAGCCAACCCGAGCAAGCTAAGGTGGTTACATCGTTGCGGAGTGGTAAGGTGCTTCAAGAGGTAACTTCTAAACCGCTTTCCTCAGTTAATAAGAATGAGAATAATGATGTGAGTGAGAGTCAAGTTGAGGTAACTCCTCCGGAGGAACCAAAAACTGAATCTCTTAAGCCATATGTGCCATCCATTCCTTTTCCGGGAAGGTTGGCCAAGAAAAAGTCTGATGCACAATTTTCTGAGTTGTATGACATGCTTTCTAAAGTGAATGTGAACTTGCCATTGTTGAATGTGATTAAGAATATTCCTTCGTATGCTAAGTTTTTCAAGGAATTGAGTACTAGGAAGAGAAGGTATGAGCCTAATGAGAAAATTATTGTTTCGGAACATGTAAGTGCTGTTTTGCAAAAGGACTTGCCTCCTAAATTGAAAGATCCCGGCAGTTTTAATGTGCATATTACTTTAGGGGATTCGAAACAGGTAAAGGCAATGTTAGATTTGGGTGCGAGCATTAATCTGTTACCATTTTCTGTGTACTGTGAGCTTGGGTTGGGGGAACTTAAATCAACCACTATGACCTTACAACTTGCAGACCGTTCGGTCAAATATCCTAAGGGCATAGTGGAAGATATTCTAGTTCAAATTGATAAATTGATCATTCCTGTAGATTTTGTTGTTCTTGACATGGAGAACAGTGTTAGTGGTTCACAAGATGCCCCAATTTTACTTGGGCGCCCTTTCATGGCAACCGCTAATACTGTTATTAATGTTAAGAATGGCAACCTTTCTATGACGGTGATGGATGAGACTGTGAATATCTCTGTGTTTGATAGTATGAAAATGCCTTATGGTATGAATGAGTGTTTGTTTGTGGATACATGTGATGCTATTGAGTCTCTTATTACTCCACTTTTGCATGAACCAGATGATAGAGCAGTAGTTTCTGAATTTGTTGAGGAGGATTGTTTTGATTGTGAGGAAACAATGGCTGTTTTTGCGAAAATGGATACTTCGGAGGAGATTACTGAAATGGTTCCTTTGAAATCATTAGGTAATTTTAATCCAAAACAATTACCATCCATTGTTTCCCCGCCGGAATTAGAATTGAAGCAACTTCCTCCCAATTTGAAATATGTGTTTCTTGGTGATAATAAATCTTTGCCTGTTATTATTGCTGGGGATCTAACAGAATTGCAGGAGAAAGCATTGATTGAATTATTGAGAAAATACAAGGCTGCGATAGGATGGAGCATTGGTGATATCAAGGGTATTAGTCCTACCAGGTGTATGCACAAAATCCATATGGAGGATGATGCTAAACCAGTAAGGCAGAATCAGCGAAGGATGAATCCTCACATGTTGGAAGCGGTAAGGAAAGAAGTACTGAAATTGCTTGACGCGGGTATTATTTACCCAATTTCTGACAGTAAGTGGGTAAGTCCGGTGCATGTTGTCTCCAAGAGGTCAGGTATAACTGTAGTTGAAAATGACAAGAATGAGTTGGTGCCAACTAGGTTAGTCACTGGTTACCGCATGGTTATTGATTATAGAAAGTTGAATGCGGCAACCAGAAAGGACCATTTTCCTTTACCATTCATTGATCAGATTCTTGAGAGATTATCGGGGCAAGAGTATTATTGTTTTCTTGATGGTTTTTCAGGTTACAATCAGATTCCCATTGCTCCGGAGGATCAGGAAAAGACGACTTTCACATGCCCGTTTGGAACATTTGCATACCGAAGGATGCCCTTTGGCTTATGCAATGCTCCTGCCACGTTTCAACGTTGCATGATGTCTATCTTCTCCGACATGATTGATAGGTTTGTGGAGGTATTTATGGACGACTTCTCATTATTTGGTAGCTCATTTGATGCATGTTTAGATAATTTGGCCCTTGTTCTTAAGAGATGTTGTGAAGCTAACTTGACATTGAGTTGGGAAAAGAGCCATTTTATGGTTAAGCAGGGAATTGTGTTGGGACATATTGTGTCTAAGAAAGGAATTGAAGTTGATAAGGCAAAAATAGAGGTGATATCTAAATTGCCTCCTCCAACTTCTGTTAAGGGTGTTCGTAGTTTTCTTGGTCATGCGGGTTTTTATCGGCGTTTTATAAAAGATTTTTCTAAAATTTGTAAGCCGTTATGTAACTTGCTTGCTAAAGAGACTGAATTTGTTTTTGACCAAGAATGTCTTGATGCCTTTAATTTGTTGAAGGAGAAGTTGACTTCGGCTCCTATTCTTGTGGGTCCCGATTGGACTCAACCCTTTGAAATAATGTGTGATGCGTCAGATTTTGCTGTTGGGGCTGTTTTGGGTCAGAAAATTGACAAGAAGTCGCATGTGATTCATTACGCAAGTAGAATGTTAAATGAAGCTCAACTGAACTATACAACAACCGAAAAGGAATTTTTGGCTGTTGTATTTGCTTTAGAAAAGTTTCGTTCTTACTTGCTTGGTTTCAAAGTGATAATTTATTCAGATCATGCGGCTTTGCGTTATTTGCTTACCAAACAAGATGCTAAGCCTAGATTGTTGAGATGGATGTTGCTTTTGCAAGAATTTGAGTATTTTATCTAAACTAAATATCAACAATGAATTAATTTAAAAGACTTAATGTAAACGAAGCAGAAAATTATGTTGGATTTTTAAGATGAGAAAATTCCAGTTAATGAACTAATTGCAATCCCACAACTTACTACTGATCATCGATGCAACATTGTCTCAATTAACTACAAATAAACCGGTTATAGATGTCGACAAACGCCTAACATCCAATCTCTCCTTACAGTTTCGATAATTAAGAGAAGCTCGTTAATTATTACTCTAATCAAAAGACAACCCCGAGACGCTCGTAGGATTTAGTGTTTTGACAAAGATTAAGAGAGAGAGACCCGATTCTAAACAGTGCATATTGAAGCAATATCATTTAATTTAGATTACTCATTCCCGCAACACTACCCGAGTATGCTTGTGATGCCTAAACGGTGCGTCACTTGCTACTTCGTTAGAACCCGAAGACAATTACGGATCAGCGGCTCTAACTAGCAATAGACTATTAGGTTAATTAAAGTTCGGGCCCTGAACATTAACTAATCATATTAATCATAAGTCACAAGTTTCTTGCAACTAGAAAATTAGAGAATGAATAAATACTTGAAAATAATTGAGAAATAAAACTAAGATCTCACAGTAGTAATTTTGAAGAGAATTACTTGTTCATTAACTGGAAAGGAAAGAACTTAGCCACTAAACATGGTTGAAAATTACTTACAAATACCAAAAGACTTGTAAAACCCAGCAGGTGCTCTAGTAGAAGAGAAAGAGATGCCTCGACTTTTCTTCCTACAATCCGTCTTCAAGGTATGTGTGTGTATTTCTTCCAAAAACGTCTCCCCCCCCCTTTGAGGATTTCCCCCTCTATTTATAGGGGAAAATCTGGAGGAATTCTCTCCCCACTACTACCACTAAACCATGATCCTAGCCACTACCTATTTTTTCTCTAACACTCAACTCCCTCAATATTTAGAAGAGAGAAAGAAATAATTACATATGAGAGTTTAATTTTAGGGATATTAACAACTCCCTAATATTCCAAAGTGACCAATGTCTGAAATACCCTCAAGTAACATAGTACAGCTTTGCACTTTAAAGCATAGCACATGACTTTTTTTTAAAATTTTCTACTACAGGCTTTCCTCAAGTACCAAATGCCTATTCGGTACTGGACTATCCTCTTCCTTCAGCATGCTTTTTATCTGTTTTTCACTTTCACTTTTCCATCATACCTGCAAACATCACAAACGAGAATACCCATAAAAGTGCAACATTTATAACCAATAAAAGCGCAAAATCCACTTAAAATGTCGCACATATTTGATCTCATCAATTTTCAAATACCAATTGCCCCGGAAGACCAAGAGAAAACTACTTTTACATGCCCCTTCGGTACCTTTGCTTATCGGAGGATGCCTTTTGGTCTATGTAATGCACCCGCAACCTTTCAAAGGTGCATGATGAGCATCTTCTCCGACTTTGTTGAGGATTTTATGGAAGTCTTTGTCACGACCCGACCCAAGATCCTATATGGTATCTCGTCCGGTTCGCGAGACGGGACACAAAATGCACAATTTCAAAATCACTTTTCATGCATAAAACCCTGTAATGCAAGTGTATGTTTATTTTGAAAACCAAACAACACATCACGGCATACAAAAGCCGGAAACGATCACATAACATAACCAACAACCCACGAGCTAAGAGGCTCGGGACCAAACATGTAATATCATCAGAGTGCGCGGAATAATAATAATAAGTAACGTTTACAAAAGCCTGACATCCACGTCGGCATCAACAAAAGAATATGAATAAACCACATGTACGGGACTACTACCCAACTTTACAATGTTTACTTAACATATGTACCTCGGCCTCACCAAAAGAAAATACCGGCTCAAGGAGCACTACCAAAAGAAGACTATAGACGACGTCGGATAACAACGAACTGTCACTGGGGGTTTCTTGCAGGCTCGGGATCTAAGGAAAACAATAAACAATGAACGGGGTGAGTTATAAAACTCAATAAGCTACTAATGCAACAATATGGCATACGAGATGCAAGCGGTAATAAGGATTGCATATAACATGGTTAGCATAACATAACCGTTCCAAATCAACATCATATCAGATAGCTCAACACACTAGTCACATAGCATGCAACTCACATAGGTGCGATATATATAACACATATAAAAGGATACCGTCGAGGTACACCTCCGACAAACCAACTTCCAACCAACCGACCAATAATACCAATTGAAGAAACCGTTGATGTCGTTCTCGATCGTCGAACCAAATAACAAAACCAAAGGTGAACCGTTTACCGTATCCACGTCGACGTGAAGACTCGGTCCCCAACGACCCGAGAAACAATCACGGTATAGCTTACCAAGGTCGCGTTTATTCCGTACAACACTTAGCGCTATAACCCCTACCGCGGCCAACGGTAGGGCGAGGCCGATTGGCCTTCGGCTATTACGTAGCCCCGGCTCACGCAATAACCGAGCGTCAATACACCTCCAACAAATATGCCATGGACTTAAACAATGCTCAAGTAGATGTTTACTCGACACATTAACTAATCAACCAAATGTTCAAGTAGATGTTTACTTAACATTAAATAAAAGCATTATACTCCAAAGTAGGGAGTATAACGACACCAACAATAACATGCTAATGTACACCAAATAATTCTAGTACACATAGCCATAAAATACCAACATCAAATCCAACACAATACCATTATACGTGTATCGCGTAACCAATTCCCCAACGGGTCTCTCGAGCATCCAAAGAGCTCACAAAACACACACGTGGTCTCATTAATTATCAAACCCTAACCGACTCCGCTAGAGTCATTTTAGGTTACTAATGACGACGAGTTACGAAAATGGTCTTATACTTTAATCCTAGCATATTATCGCCCAATATCGAGTTTTCCAACATCATAGAACGATTAACAACATATTTCACAAGTCCAAAAATGGCATTTATGGCAAGAATCACATATACACATATCTAGCATGTTAACCTTACGTAATGGAAGTCTAGGATGCCATAAAGGACATAAAACGAGAAGAAGAAGGGGTGGTAGCTTACCTCTAGTCGGAAAAGTTGGGAGAAAACAATTTCTATTCGGTGGGAAAGCTTCTCTCGGCAAGACCTTCGCAACGTGCTCGGATCGTCGAGATTCCTTCTCAAACTCAAGATATCTCAATTTCTCTCTCTAGTCTCTCCCTATTTCTCTCTCTATTCTCTTGTGTCTCTTGGTGGAAAGGGAGGAAGAAATGGAAGAGTTTAAACACTCTTTAATGTTTTAAGTGGTCAAAAATGGAGGGGAATCCGGCTGGGTGACGTGGCAGCCTGTGGGCCACTCAATTTTCAAGTTTTGGAAAATTTTAAACTTTCTCGGATAAGCTGAATCGGGGCAGAGCGATCGCTTTGTCCCTTCCCAGGGCGATCGCTCTGGGTTCTGGTGCAAAGGCGATCGCTTTGTAAACTTACAGGGCGATCGCTCTGTTCCCTGGTTGAAGGGCGATCGCTCTGTTCATTAACAGGGCGATCGCTTTGTGTCCAGTGTTTACGAATTCTCCGAAAAGTCTCGAAACACTTCCAAAATGACCCTAAGTCTAAGGGAGGGTTCTAAACACTCGAGAAGGGTTATCGAAAAGTCCGAAAACGACGCTAGGGATTCAAGGTACCTCAAGCAACAACAACCACAAGAATCAAGCGATGATTTAAAGCATATAAAAATGCATGGAATGCAACACGAACATGCTAATGTCATATAATATGCTCAAGAAATGTTCATAATGTTATTCTATGTGTCACGTGCAACATCCGTGAGTGATATGAATGACGTGTAAGATGCAAAATGAAGCGGGCGTTACATTCTCACCCCCTTAGAATAAATTCGTCCGCGAATTTACTTACCGACTCCATTAAACAACGCGGGATATTTCTCGCGCATCTCCTGCTCAGTCTCCCAAGTGGCCTCCTCGACATTGTGATTCCTCCACAACACTTTCACGAGGGGTATAGTCTTTGTCCTCAATACTTGCTCCTTTGTATCCAAGATCCGTACCGGTTGCTCAACATACGAAAGGTCAGGTGTCAAATCTACCGGCTCATACTCCAACACATGCGAGGCATCCATCAAATACTTCCTCAACATTGATACGTGAAATACATCGTGAATACCTGACATCGATGGCGGCAATGCAAGTCTATACGCCAACTTTCCAACCCGTTCCAAAATCTCAAACGGTCCAATATACCTCGGGGCCAATTTTCCTTTCTTACCAAACCTCTTAACCCCAATCCGAGGTGAAACCTTCAAAAACACGTGATCGCCAACCTCAAATTCGAGATCTCTACGTCTATTGTCGGCATAACTCTTGTGTCTACTCTGGGCCGTTTTCAATCTCTCCCGAATAACCTTTACACTCTCCGCCGATTCATGTACCATCTCAGGGCCCCACAACTTCGCTTCACCAACTTCATCCCAACAAATCGGAGAACGACACTTCCTACCATAAAGTGCCTCATACGGAGCCATCTCGATACTCGACTGATAACTATTATTGTAGGCGAACTCGATCAATGGCACATGTGAATCCCAAGTCCCCTTAAAGTCCATCGAGCAAGCTCTCAACATATCCTCAAGTATTTGAATCGTTCTTCGGACCGTCCATCGGTGCGGGTGAAATGCGTACTCAAATTCAACTTCGTCCCCAAAGCGTTCAAGTGATTGCCAAAACCGAGAAGTAAACCGCGGATCCTGTCCGATACAATGCTCACCGCACCCCATGCAACCTCACAATCTCCTGAATATATAATGAAGCAAGCTTCTAACGAATCCGAAATCGCAATAGGAAGGAAATGGGCCGACTTAGTCAATCTATCGACAATAACCCAAACAGCGTCATGACCTCGTCGAGTTCTCGGTAACCTGTCACAAAATCCATTGCAATATTCTCCCATTTCCATTCCGGAATTTCCAAAGGTTGCAACAGCCCAGCTGGTCTCTGATGTTCCGCTTTAATCCGTTGGCAGGTCAAACATTTTGACACAAACTCGGCGATTTCCTTTTTCATTCCACTCCACCAAAAATTCTTCTTCAGGTCCCGATACATCTTGGTACTCCCAGGGTGAATTGTGTATTTAGACTTATGGGCTTCATCTAACACTTGTCGTTTCACTTCCTCAATCGCCGGTACACAAACTCTACCCCGAAACGTCAAAATACCATCACTATTTTTCGCAAAATCCGGGGTCTTACCCCCACTTAACTCCTCAATCAATTTCCTCAATTCCGGATCACTCTCTTGAGTTTCCTTAATCCGCTGATACAACACCGGAGTAGCCCGAATGTTAGCAAAGATCACCCCATGGCTAGATTCACTAGGACCCCAATCACGAATGTCCTCTAGCATCTTCCATTCCCTAGTCATCAAACATGAAACATACGCTTTCCTACTCAGCGCATCCGCCACCACGTTGGCCTTTCCCGGGTGATAGAGTATGGTACAATCATGATCCTTCAACCGTTCCATCCACCTCCGCTGCCGATTATTCAACTCCTTTTGTGAAAATAAATACTTAAGGCTTTTATGATCAGTGAACACCTCAAATTTAGCCCCATACAAATAATGCTTCCATTTATGAAGAGCAAAAATAATCGCAGCCAACTCGAGATCGTGTGTCGGGTAATTCTGTTCATACTGAGTCAACTTCCGTGAAGCATAAGCAATGACCCTTCCGTTCTGCATCAAGACACAACCCAAACCTTCCTTCGAAGCATCGCTATAAATCACAAACCCGTCATGTCCATTCGGCAATGCTAAGATAGGAGCCGTAGTCAACTTTTCCTTCAATTCCCGGAAACTCGCCTCACACCTATCATTCCACACAAACGGCTTATTCTTCTGAGTCAAAGTCGTCAAAGGGGTTGCAATCTTAGAGAATCCCTCTATAAACCTCCGATAATAACCCGCTAACCCCAAGAAACTCCGAATCTCCGTAACCGTCTCGGGTCTCTTCCAACTTACTACAGCCTCGATCTTTGTCGGATCAACTGAAATTCCCTTACCTGAAACTACGTGTCCCAAAAATGTCACCTCCTCCAACCAAAAGGCACACTTGCTAAACTTAGCATACAACTTCCTTTCCCTCAAAACCGTCAATACAATCCTCAAGTGTTTCTCGTGCTCTTCCCGAGACTTCGAGTACACCAAAATGTCGTCGATGAAGACAACCACGAAACAATCAAGATACGGCAAGAACACCCTATTCATCAAATCCATAAACACCGCGGGTGCATTAGTCAACCCAAAGGGCATAACCACAAATTCAAAATGCCCGTATCTAGTCCTAAATGCCGTTTTAGGAACATCCTCCTTCCGAACCTTCAACTGATGGTAGCCACTCCTAAGGTCGAGCTTGGAGTACACTACAGAACCTCGAAGCTGATCGAACAAATCATCAATATGTGGGAGAGGGTATTTATTCTTAATTGTAACCTGATTCAACTCCCGGTAGTCGATACATAGCCTCAACGAACCGTCCTTCTTCCTCACAAACAACACCGGTGCACCCCAAGGCGATACACTCGGTTTAATGAAACCCCGATCAAGCAACTCTTGTAACTGGATCTTTAATTCCTTCAACTCGGCCGGCGCCATACGATACGGTGCCTTCGATATCGGCGCGGTACCCGGTAACAACTCAATACAGAATTCCAATTCTCTATCAGGAGGCAATTCATAGTCATCAGAAAAGACATCCGGAAATTCCCTCACGACTGCGACATCATCCAACATATCCACCCTTTTAGATTTATCCACTACACAAGCCAAATACCCCGAACAACCACGATGTAACAACTTACGGGCTTTCAAAGCCGAAATAAGACGAACTCCACCCATACACTTATCACCAACAAACACAAAAGACGACATATTCGGCACATCAAAAGTAACAAACTTCTTACGACAGTCCACAATGGCATGATGCGCATGCAACCAATCCATTCCCAAAATTACATCAAAGTCCCGAATAGGCAAAACAACCAAATCAGCAGGTAAATGGTGGCCATCAACAACCACATCACAATCATGATAAACATCCGAAGCTACTTGGCACTCTCCCATCGGAGTAGACACCTCAAGCACATACGGCAAAGATTCAGGCATATGATGCAAATGACAGGCAAAATGTGATGCGATGTATGAATGAGATGATCCTGGATCTATGAGAACTCGGGCTTTAACACTAGAAACAAATAAAGTACCTCCTATGACGTTGTTGGCTTCGGGTACTCTATTCTGGTCTAGGGCGAAGACTCGACTCTCTGGACTCTAGGGCGACCCTCATTGTCCCTCTTAACGCCTGTATTCGGCTGCGCACCTCCTAGTGGGACCCCTTTATTCCTAGGGCAATCCCTCTGAAAATGCGTGCCATCCCCACAAAGAACACATTTCCCTTGCTTCTTCCAACACCTATCCTCCGTATGACCAGTCCTCAAGCAAAAGTTGCATGTCATCCCCTGGGCCCGCTGCCCCTGTGTGGTGTTCCCCTGATTTCCTGTCCTCTGTTGATTCTGTCCTCCCTTACGATTATCATTTCTCCCTTTGTTGTCAGTTCCACGGCTATTCTGATTCCTCCACCTCGACTGTCCCGACTGTTGAGTCCCACTCGTATTACCCCGTTGACTTTCACTGGTATTTCCTTGCTTTGTACGATGCTCTTCAATATCGTGCTCAATTCTGTAGGCTTTGTCCACTGCCCTCTGGTAGTTTGCCAACTCGAGGGGTATGAGTTGTTTCCGGTACTCGGTCCTCAATCCCTTCACAAACCGGTATACCTTCTTCTCCTCTGTCGGTAGTAAGTGTGTGCAATATCGAGATAACTCAGTAAATTTGGAGGAATACTGAGCTACCGATAGGCTCCCCTGCTCCAGACTAAGAAATTCCACCTCCTTCCTCGCTTGTATCACATCCGGAACAAACTGGTTCCGAAACCGCTGCAAAAAGAGCTCCCATGTCCTCACCGTCCGATCCTGTACCCAGCTAGCTTCCAAAACCTTCCACCAATGTTCGGCCGCGTCCTCAAGCTTGAATGTGGCGAACTTGATCTTTTCCTCATCAGTTCACCCCAATGCTGCAAAAACCTTCTCCGTCGACTCTATCCACCTCTCGGCCTTCTCCGGATCCGGTTCCCCATTAAAGCTTCTTGGTTTCATCTTCAGGAATCTTTCCAATCTGCGATCATTCTCCCCGACTCCCCCGGTCGGTTGTACTACTCTTTGACCACCCACTTGGCCTTGTCCATCCATAGCTTGTCGATTCATATCCATAGTCTGGCGGTTCATCTCCATCATAGTCTGCATGAACCCCTGCATGGTGTGCATGAAAGCCTCGTTCTGATTCATGTGACCCTCTGCTGACTGTCCGGTAGCTTGATCAGGAGATGGGTTCGGTCCGGTCCTACGGGTATCCCTTTCGGCCTCCGTGGCCCTACTAGAACCCGCTCCATTTCGAGTCTTAACCATAATTGTTCACCTGCAACAAACACTCGTCGTTAACGACTCAGACACACTCAACCAACCCCCGCCTAAGCCAAGGATACCAAATCCCAGCGAGCTAACTTATGCTCTGATACCAACTGTCACGACCCGACCCAAGATCCTATATGGTATCTCGTCCGGTTCGCGAGACGGGACACAAAATGCACAATTTCAAAATCACTTTTCATGCATAAAACCCTGTAATGCAAGTGTATGTTTATTTTGAAAACCAAACAACACATCACGGCATACAAAAGCCGGAAACGATCACATAACATAACCAACAACCCACGAGCTAAGAGGCTCGGGACCAAACATGTAATATCATCAGAGTGCGCGGAATAATAATAATAAGTAACGTTTACAAAAGCCTGACATCCACGTCGGCATCAACAAAAGAATATGAATAAACCACATGTACGGGACTACTACCCAACTTTACAATGTTTACTTAACATATGTACCCTCGGCCTCACCAAAAGAAAATACCAGGCTCAAGGAGCACTACCAAAAGAAGACTGTAGACGACGTCGGATAACAACGAACTGTCACTGGGGGTTTCTTGCAGGCTCGGGATCTAAGGAAAACAATAAACAATGAACGGGGTGAGTTATAAAACTCAATAAGCTACTAATGCAACAATATGGCATACGAGATGCAAGCGGTAATAAGGATTGCATATAACATGGTTAGCATAACATAACCGTTCCAAATCAACATCATATCAGATAGCTCAACACACTAGTCACATAGCATGCAACTCACATAGGTGCGATATATATAACACATATAAAAGGATACCGTCGAGGTACACCTCCGACAAACCAACTTCCAACCAACCGACCAATAATACCAATTGAAGAAACCGTTGATGTCGTTCTCGATCGTCGAACCAAATAACAAAACCAAAGGTGAACCGTTTACCGTATCCACGTCGACGTGAAGACTCGGTCCCCAACGACCCGAGAAACAATCACGGTATAGCTTACCAAGGTCGCGTTTATTCCGTACAACACTTAGCGCTATAACCCCTACCGCGGCCAACGGTAGGGCGAGGCCGAGTATTGGCCTTCGGCTATTACGTAGCCCCGGCTCACGCAATAACCGAGCGTCAATACACCTCCAACAAATATGCCATGGACTTAAACAATGCTCAAGTAGATGTTTACTCGACACATTAACTAATCAACCAAATGTTCAAGTAGATGTTTACTTAACATTAAATAAAAGCATTATACTCCAAAGTAGGGAGTATAACGACACCAACAATAACATGCTAATGTACACCAAATAATTCTAGTACACATAGCCATAAAATACCAACATCAAATCCAACACAATACCATTATACGTGTATCGCGTAACCAATTCCCCAACGGGTCTCTCGAGCATCCAAAGAGCTCACAAAACACACACGTGGTCTCATTAATTATCAAACCCTAACCGACTCCGCTAGAGTCATTTTAGGTTACTAATGACGACGAGTTACGAAAATGGTCTTATACTTTAATCCTAGCATATTATCGCCCAATATCGAGTTTCCCAACATCATAGAACGATTAACAACATATTTCACAAGTCCAAAAATGGCATTTATGGCAAGAATCACATATACACATATCTAGCATGTTAACCTTACGTAATGGAAGTCTAGGATGCCATAAAGGACATAAAACGAGAAGAAGAAGGGGTGGTAGCTTACCTCTAGTCGGAAAAGTTGGGAGAAAACAATTTCTATTCGGTGGGAAAGCTTCTCCGGCAAGACCTTCGCAACGGCGTGCTCGGATCGTCGAGATTCCTTCTCAAACTCAAGATATCTCAATTTCTCTCTCTAGTCTCTCCCTATTTCTCTCTATTCTCTTGTGTCTCTTGGTGGAAAGGGAGGAAGAAATGGAAGAGTTTAAACACTCTTTAATGTTTTAAGTGGTCAAAAATGGAGGGAATCCGGGGTGACGTGGCAGTGGGCCACTCAATTTTCAAGTTTTGGAAAATTTTAAACTTTCTCGGATAAGAATCGGGCGGAGCGATCGCTTTGTCCCTTCCCGATCGCTCGGGTTGTGCAAAGGCGATCGCTTTGTAAACTTACGGGCGATCGCTCCGTTCCCGTTGAAGGGCGATCGCTCTGTTCATTAACAGGGCGATCGCTTTGTGTCCAGTGTTTACGAATTCTCCGAAAAGTCTCGAAACACTTCCAAAATGACCCTAAGTCTAAGGGAGGGTTCTAAACACTCGAGAAGGGTTATCGAAAAGTCCGAAAACGACGCTAGGGATTCAAGGTACCTCAAGCAACAACAACCACAAGAATCAAGCGATGATTTAAAGCATATAAAAATGCATGGAATGCAACACGAACATGCTAATGTCATATAATATGCTCAAGAAATGTTCATAATGTTATTCTATGTGTCACGTGCAACATCCGTGAGTGATATGAATGACGTGTAAGATGCAAAATGAAGCGGGCGTTACAGTCTTCATGGACGATTTCTGTTAGGTCCAAGGTTGCTCAATATAGGCTAGAAGGGGGGGGTTGAATAGCCTATGTCCAATTTTTGAAATTGATTCAAAAATCTTACTTCACTAGGGATTTAAAAATTTTGCAGGCGGAAGTCTTGTGAAGCACAGGACAAGTTGAGAATGGCTGATCTTGGCAGGACAAGATCGGCGGTTCTTAATTGGAAATCTGAAATTTAAAGCAACACAATCAAATCACAATCACACAAAAAGAGACAGAATATTTAATATGGTTCACACTTATAAACAAGTGCTACGTCCACAACCAAAGTGGTCAACTTTGGATTTGAAAATCGTGTACTAAGTTTTTCCACTAGATATTTTACAAACTAAATCTCTAATGGATTGTGTACAAAAATTTTGTTGACCAAGTGTTTGTGTGGGAGAATTGATATCAATAAGATACAATTCTCGTGAGCTATGAAAAGCTAGGTGTTGCAATCAATGAAGAGCTTTAATGGACTGATTGTCTTAGAGTGAGGCTCTTCAAAGAAGGATGTACGAATAGATTAAGCTTTAATGCACTTGAAGAGGATGAAGAAGATTCGAGTTGTAGTTGTTGAAGTGTATTGAATGCAGCAATGGATTCTCCTTTTATATGCGGGAGGAAGCTAGGAGCCGTTGGAGGTCTTCTAATTTGAATTTAAGAGCAATTAATGCTCTAATCGGTTGTTGACTCGATAGGCGACTGTAGCTTGCGTCTGTTTCCTGACACTTTGCTGAAAATAGGCGGTCTGTGCTTGCAGGAGGAATGTCCTTTTCTGAGTTGTATGCCAAGAATGGAAACCTTCATTGAATGCGTTTTGCAGGTTAACGTTGCATCGAAGTCAATGAAGTCCACAAATTAGGACATGTCTTAGGCAGTTCTCTTATCGGACGTTCTTAAGGTTCTTCAACATTGCGATGAAGCTTGGCCGATATGAGCTTGTCCGATATTCAAACGAAAGCTGCGATGCATTGTTTGCCTATTGTGCAGAGGACGTCCGATGTCCTATAGGCTATCTTCTTCAAGGCTACTTACAATAAGCAATCCTAGGCTATTCAAGCTATGTCTAAGTACAAGTTGCCACTCTAACAGACACGCAGGCCCATTAGTCACCTTGTCTTAGACTTAGGTTATGGATTCAAGCAAATCTAGGCTAAGATGCAACAATCTCCTCCTATTTGCTTGAGTCCATGACCCTACGAATACAATATCAGCTGACCATGTTCAAGTCTAGTAATAACATGCTTGTAAGATTGATATATTAAATAAGCATGCCCTAGATGAACTTACATAAAGGTCATTGTATTCAAGAATTACAAAGTGTTTACAAACAGGAAATTAAGCATCAGACACTTGTAATTAGACTGAATTTAAAGACATGCAGAATAGGCAGAATAGGCAATATAGGACATGTCTTTAAACCAGTGGTTTAAATTTCATGCACACACAGAATAAGCAGATCATAGTAAAGCATGAAAGTTTTAAAACATAGACATTGTTAATTAAACAGGTTGTTTAATTACAAAGTTTAGCAAAAAGATTATACAAAATATTATCGGCTGGTTCGAGAAGATGACCGAGATGATGCACGACCTTTGCCTTTGCCTGATGAAGATTGCCCATAGCCTCTTGATGCCCATTTAGAGTCAACAGCAGCCTTAAGTCTTGCAATTTCTTCGTTTGCTGCTGCTAGCTCTTCTTTAGTGTCTGCCAATTCAGAGGAGAGCTCTTTGTTCTTCTGCTTGAGCGAGCATTATGCTCAATGAGCTTGGTCTGCTGATCATTGTTGAGTCTGGCATCTCCTCCTTCATGGACGCAAGCGAGGCATCAATAAAGCCGAGGCGGTTCTCAGTAGTTTTGCGCTCCTTGCGATAGTAAGCCAAGTGCTTGGTCGTGAGATTACGCGTCGCTCGCACGGAGGAGTGAACAGAGCGATTTGCCTGGCGTTGAGAGTGAAGCACAAGCTTGTAGCCAGCTTCAACCATGTCGATGACCTGCATCATCTTAGTGGCGAGGTTGTCCCAGTTGGTTTCGAAGATGGCAGATGTCTTGGAGGAAGAGGCTGAGATCCGGCCGGGGGCAGCTTGGCTAGAGATGGATCGTGGCGGCATCAAAAGCGGCCTTTGCACCCTTTGAAATCTCCATCACTTGAGTCATGCGGTCCGCACATGGGTGATGTGAGACGATCTGCAGAGAGTTGGTGCAGGGCCTTGGTCGTCAACAGAGATGACCTCAAAATCCTTCAAAAATTTATGTACGGCCTCGGCGGGATAGGTATCGACGAGTCGGGATGACTCGGAGGAGGATGGACTGCTGAGGGGGAAGGATGGTGGTGGCTTGGGTAGGGGAGGGGGAGGATGGTGGGGAAGAGAGGAGTGGCTGGAGGAAGAGGTAGAATGGCTGGTGGAGGAAATGGGAACATAGCGGGTAGAAGGTGAAGGAAGGCTAGGGAAAACGCGAGGAACAGGGAAGAGCCTTTCTATGTAGATGACATAGGAAAGGGGGTGAATAAAGAAGGGAGGAGGAGAAAAGAAAGGGGAAAGGCTAGGAGAAAGGAAGAGAATAGGGATGAGAGGGTTGAAGCCAAGGTAAGTGGTGACTACATCAATGAAGGTGTAGACCACAGGGTGAAGAAGGATGGAAGGATGGCAGATAATGGAGAAGACGGGGGTTTAGGCGAGAGAGGAAGGGGAGATGTCCGATTTGGTAGGAAGGGGAAGGCCTAGGTCCTTATGGATTGCAACCCATTGGTTGAAGATCATAAGATCTTGAACCGCTGAGTTGTGGGAGAAAAAGAGTTGTGACCAGGCAGGAGGAAGAGGGTCATAGTAGGCACCCCATTGAAAGATGATTTCACCTGCAGACATAGGCTGACAGGGAAATCTCTTGGGGTAGTCAAGGGTGGCTAAGAAAGGGTCAGTGTCGGCATGGTTGGGTTTAGGCCTTGTCTCGAAGGACAGCAGCTGCACCTCGGGTGTAGGTGGTTATAGGGATTGGTTTTGAGGCGTTTGGGAGTAGGCGGGTCGAAGAGGGAGAGATAGGGCGTTTGGAGGATGGTGGTTGAGAAGAGGTGGCAGAGATGTATGGCTCTTGTGTGGTGGTTGTTTGGATGGGAGCAGAGGAGGAGGTGAGGAAGGTGAGGTGGTAGTGGTAGTAGGCATAGGTGGTGAAGGTGGAGGAGAAGTGGCGGGATCGGCGGTTCGAGAAGTGCACCGCTTCTTGGCACTCTTCTTATAACGTTTGCCATGTTTGGACTTAGTAGGAGTGGAAGAGGCGGGTGGTGGAGATGATTTGGAGGGCTGGCTGGTGGAGAAACAAGATGGAGAAACGGCGGTGTGGAGTGGTGCGACACGGTGGTGTGGATGAGACCTTAGGAAGGCCAAATGATTCGTCGTGGGTAGGAGGGTTTGTTTGGTTTTGGGTTGGGAGGATTGGGAAGTAGGTTTAGAGGGTTTGGAGAGGTCACTGGTTGGAAGGATGATGTGTCCTTCTCACAGTGCCTTTGAGCGAGGTTCTGGATTGCTTGAGTTTGGGAGTGAGAGAGGGAGAGTGTTTAGGCTTTTGGATGGGGCTCAGAGCTCATATGGATCATGATCCGGCTGCGAGGTCAAAATGTTCAGCTCGGCCCCAATAGGTGTAGGCTCCTCCTCCTCAGTAACCCAGCGGTGTAGGTGACTTTCCTCTTACCCTTGCCGGCTTGGGTAGAGGGCCACCAAGAGCGATAGCAGAAGGCAGCAGCAGCAGCAAGCAGAGCGCAGCAGCAGCAGCCCTCGCCGCGTTGGTTGTCCTTTGGCCATATCATCCCGATAGCGGGTGATGTTGTTGACCGTGAAGACGTAGGTGTTGGACACCTTGATGAGGTCGTCGATAGCGACCACCTCATCAATCTCCTCATAACGTCGGAGGATGACATTAATAACCCTTACAAAGGGCCTCTTCATGGAAGGGTGAGCTTGGACTTCAGAACGCTGGGATAGCATTGAGAAGATGATTTTGGCCCGGTTGAGTTGCTTGCGAAGGACCACGCTTTGGTCCACATCACCGGGAGGTGAAGATGTCCCTCGAGCCATTTTTGAATAAGATGCTCTTGTCGAGCGATGGCCGATATGATAGGGGTTTTACGGGAAGAGGTTCCTGGACATCTCGGAGAACCTCTCGGTTGGGCGATCCCTCATCATTTCCCAAGCAAGTGCCGATTCGGCATCGGTCAAGTCCAATTTGCCTTCAACAGTCCAAGGATTTCTCCAACATCCTTGTAGGTCAACTTGATGTAGTGGCCTCGATGTAGCCCTTGATATAGCTTAAGTTGGCGGCTCGGAGGCATTAGCGGAGGAGGAGGCGAATCATCCTTGTATAGAATTCCTCGGCTAGATAGTTCTTTGTAGTGGGTGTCGTTGAGTTGGAACAGGGGAGAAGGCCACACTCGGCCAAATCTTTTAGAAGGGCATCACCAGATGTGCTAATGATGGAGTCTCGGTCTATGGTCATCCCAGGATGATAGTTTGACCAGGAAGGATCCGATTGGGAGCTCGGCGGCCAATGCACTGGTTGGCTTTGCAGAGGCGGAAGATGAAGTGGTGGCAGGCCTTTGAGGATTTAGACTTTCCCTACATAATCGGCAGATGTGAGAACAGATATAGAAATCGGCAGATATGCAAGAATCGCAGATAATCAAGAATCGCAGATATTAACATAAACAAGTACTGTTCGATCAAAACCCAAAATATAGACAAATTGAACCAAAATATAAGAACAGTTCATCATCCGGTTTTCAAATATCTACCGAGTTTGTCGATTCAAGCAAACAAACGATATAAACGAAAACATAGTACCACAGAATCTCTACAACACATTTTACACCCAAAAGCATGATTCAAGCAACAATCGCAATATAGCACAGTTCATCAATGGCGGACGGTTTAAAACCTTAAATTAGGTCAAAACAAGATCCTAAAACTGGATTTAAATGACTCAAGAAGGTGTAGAAATCCTTACCATTGATGATTTTAAGCTTGAAAACTTGAGAACTTTGTAGGTTTAAGAAGATTTGAATCGATTGTAGATTCGAAGGTAAAGAGGTTTTTGAAAGTTTGAAAATGGCGGTTATAGAGCAAGTGAAGAGTCACTGTGCATTTGTCCTTTTATACCTCGACAGCCAATAAATGATATTTGATAAAATTTGAAGTCCGCATTTATTACCCGATGAGTCACCGTACGTATGGCGCCCTTAAGTCTGCCTATATTATCGAGTCCGCCTATTTTATCGAAGATCGCCGATGTGGAGATAGACACTTACCCAAGGTTGTCTATTTACTCGCGAGTTGAGATCGGCGATCACATAGGCGGTTTAATAACAGTTTATGAAATAACTTAAAGAATTAGCTAGAAAGGATTAAGGATTGAGGTCAAGCATACCAAGCTCTCCTCTTAAATATGCAAACCTGGTTGAATCAAGTGGTTTTGTGAAGATGTCGCTACGATTCTCTGTAGGCACATATTGCATGCCGATGTTACCTTTTTCAACATGATCTTTAAGAAAGTGATATCTCACATCAATGTGCTTTGTTTTGGAGTGCATGACAGATTTTGAGAGATCGAAATTGCGATGTGTTGTCACACATTATAGGACAATCATCGCTTTGATCTCATAGTCCACTAGTTCTTTTGATCCACAATTGTGAGCGGCCTACCAGCGGCTATGTATTCCCGCTTGTTGAAGTTGAAACAGAGGTTTGCTTCTTCGGCCCATGAGACAAGTCTATTTCCTAAGAATTGACATGTCCCACTTGTGCTTTTCTGTCAACCTTACATGCAGCAAAATCAGATCGAATAGCCTATAAGATTAAAAGATGAATCTCTAGGATACCGATTCCCAAATTGGGAGTATCTATCGATATCGATGATTCTTTTGATCGCTTGTAGGTGAGACTCCTTTGGATCAGCTTGAAACCTAGCACAAACACAAACAGAAACATGATATCGGGCCTACTAGCGCTTAAGTATAAAAGTGAACCAATCATGCCTCAGAGAGTCATGTCCACTTTCTTGCCCTTCTCATCTTTGTCAAGATGGCGGTTAGTAGCCATAGGAGTCTTTGAAGTGTTTGCATTCTCAAGACCAAATTTCTTGATGACATCCTTTGCATATTTGGCTTGATTGATGAAGATACCATTTGAACTTTGTTGAATTTGAAGACCAAGGAAAAAGTTGAGCTCTCCCATCATGCTCATCTCAAATTTACTCTGCATAAGCTTTTCAAACCTTTTGCAAAGATTTTCATTAGTAGAACCAAATATAATATCATCAACATATATTTGAACAAGTAAGGAATGACCTTTATGCTTCATAATGAAAAGAGTAGTGTCAATTTGACCTCTTACAAAGCCTTGAGATATCAAGAACTTTGAAAGGGTCTCATACCGGCTCTTGGAGCTTGTTTAAGTCCATAAAGGGCTTTCCTTAGCTTGTAGACATCTTCTCTCCTTGAGCAGTCTATGAACCCGGTGGTTGCTCAACATAGACTTCTTCTTGAAGTTCTCCATTCGAAATGCACTCTTTACATCCATTTGATAAACTTTGAAGTCCTTGTAGGAGGCATAGGCCAAGAATAATCGATAGCCTCTAATCTTGCAACAGGGGCAAATGTCTCATCATAGTCAATACCCTCCTCCGTCCGTATCCTTGGGCTACCAGTCTTGCCTTGTTTCTTGTAATGTTGCCGTTTTCATCCATTTTGTTTCGAAAACCCACTTTGTGCCAATAACGCTTGTCCTTTAGGCCTAGGGACTAGTGACCGACTTGGCATCTGTCAAATTGGTTTAGCTCTTCTTGCATAGCTTCCACCCACTTGGATCTTCCAGAGCTTCATCAATCTTTTGGGTTCAATGTTAGATACAAATGCGTAGAATACATGCATTCGTTTCTTGAAGCTTGTCTAGTTTGAACACCGGATTAAGATCTCCAATGATTTGAGTGATAGGATGATCTTTTACTTCCCTAACTTCGCAGTTGAACTTGTCCTATTGTATCGGCAGAGTTGGATTCTTGAGAAGTAGAAGTAATGAAGCTTGGTTTTCTAAAGGGTAGGTTAATTCCAAGGTAGGTTGTATGACTTCGGTGTGGAAGGCAAAGGGGATTCGGGGTGTTCATTTGTTGGTTCGTTTGAGGATTCTAACGTTGACTCTTGGAAGATCTTGTGAAGAAGGAGGATCGCAGATCTAGGATTAGGCGTTTGCACTGTCTCATATTCATCGAATCATTAGTAACCTTAGGAGCCAAATGTGGCCCAATGAAATCAAATTCATCAAAAGAAACATGTACAGATTCAACAACTTTAAGTGAAGTTTTATTGTAAACTCGTATGCTTTTGAAAACTTGGCATATCCGAAAAATTCCTTCATCACTTTTGGATTCAAACTTACCTCTATGTTCTCTACCATTGTAAAGAACATAGCATTTACAACCAAATATTTTAAAGAATCCAATGTTGGGAGCTCGCCTCTCCATATTTCATATGGAGTTTTGTTATGAAATTTATTTATGATGGACTGTTTTGTGTGAAGCGGCGGTGTTCACGCCGCCCGTAAATACATAGGCGGTTTGGCTTCGGCAATCATTGTCTTTCTGCTTCAATGAGAGTTCGTTCTTCCTTTCAAACTCCATTTTGTTGAGGTGTGCCAACCGAGAGAAATTGTGACCAATTCCATGGTCATCACAATATTTGGCCACACCATTGTTCTTGAACTCGTTCCATTGTACGATCGACATCGAGATATCATCCGGCTTCGAGTCGTAGTCTTCGAAGAGTTCATAATGATGTCATATGCTTCATCTTTGGAGGACATCATTTCTACCCAAGTAAATCTTGAGTAATCATCAACTACCACAAGAGTATACTTGCGCCACCAAGACTTGTAGTAGTTACAGTCCAAACAGATCCATGTGCAAGAGCCGTAGAGGTGGTTGTTGATAGGCAAGGCTTGCTTTTGAAGGAAGATTTATGTAGTTTGCCCAGTTGACATGCTCTGCAGAGGTGTGATTCAGTGATATTTTAGGCAAACCGACAACTAGATTGTCTTTTGATAGCTTTTCCAGTATTTGAAATTGAGATGACTAAGCCTTTTGTGCCACAACCATGTTGTCGGTTGATGACCTAGCAACCAAGCAAAGATTTGATTTTCTTCCAACGGCATTTAGGTCAACGGCATAGACATTCCCTTTTCGAATCCGTCGGGATAGTTGAACATGTCTCATTGTCCTTTATGAGACATTGACTAGAGGAAAACCGACATGTTAGCCCTTTATCACGTAATTGTGATATGCTTAGCATTGTGCTTTAAACCTTCAACTAGAGAGACTTTGTTGATGGAGAGATTGCCTCGATTATACTTCCATAACCAATGGTCTTCCCTTTTGAGTTATCTCCAAATATGACCGAGGGACCTTTGCTTCAACAATGCTTGAAAGAAGATTTGGATCACCGTCATATGCTTTGAGCATCCACTGTCTAGATACCATAGATCTTTCTCTTCTTCATTGACACCATGAAGCATTCTGAAATATAGACATTTAAGAATATGGTCCCCTTTTATTTTTGGGTCCTCAAGGTTAGCAACCTTTTGGGATCCACACTTGTTTAACCTTTGGAGGAGTAAATCCTCTAGATTTAGGTGTGAATCTCGAAGGCATTCATGAATCTCATGACCATGGCATTTGCGAAAGAGCATTTGTGAAATCCTTCAACATGAGTAATGATTTCTTTTGAGGCTTCTTAATATCGCCAGTCTTTGGAATGATCTTTCGCGATAATTGGCCTATAGGACTTAGGTGAAAATGCCTTTTCTTGTTGATGTTAGGTTTACCATAGGTAGACCTTTTATCAAAAGATTTTGTATTTACAGCACATGTCCTTTAAGCTTTTATCTGAGAATTCACTTCTTTTACCCTTTTATAGGCGGTGTTGGGATCAGCAGTCTTGCCTTTGACAAATTTAATAGGTTTGAGCCGAGAATTCCTAGACTTGCTATTAGTCATCCTGTTTTCTTAGGGTGACTAATGGCAGTTTTAGTTGCTCGACTCACTATTAGCAGAGTCATTCTTTGCATTGCTTTCTTTTGGACTTGTCTTTTGTGTTTTTGGGATAAACAAAAGGAACTTTGTTAAAGCCAAGTCCTTGCCTTTTGGGAGACGCTGGTCATAAGAAACTTCTACACCAATTCTTCAAAATCACTTGGATGTCTCATCCTTTTGAGAACTAGAAGAACTACCTACTTTGAACTCACTTTGGAAACCAATACCGCTTTGTCATCTAAAGTTTTCGGTTTGAGAGAATGGCATCAAAGTTTCCTTTAGAGTTATTCCAAGTATTGACAACCTTTTGAAGGTCATCTTTCTCGAATTTATCTTCTTGATGTGTTCAAGTAGGAAATCCACTTTTTCATCAAAGCTTTGTTCTCTTTTTGCAATTTGATACTTTCGACTTCTTTGTCTATCAAGATCTTTGATCTTAGACATCAAGGTTGATTTCTCGAGACAGCTAGTTCATGCTTCTTGGCTAATTTCACATAGGCGCTTTGAATTTTGAAAACTCTTCCAAAGATGTCTTTGTTAGCTTTGATGAGCTCTCCCTTTGATGGTTCATTGAGCTCATCATCATCATCACTGTCATCTTGTTGAAATGGTAGTGACCTCACCGAATCATGTGGTGACTCCCGGCCATAAGGCATATGTTGGCTTCTTCAAAGAAAGTCACAAGAGTCATCCTCATCGTGTCGTGTCACACCATGTAGGCGGATTGCTTTCATCAATGTCTTCACCACCATCCCTTTTTGTTTTTGAAATTTAGTTTCGGACGTTTCTTATAAAATTCATACTTTGGCTTTGGACATTTAGAGGCAAAATGGCCTGGTTTCCTACTTAAAACAAACTAGCTCATTATCCTTTTGATGGTCTGCGATTTATAAGGAGCGAAATTTTTGGTTGAGGTTGTTTTATAAGGAACGGCAGTTTGTGAGAAGACGCCTATGTGATGATGGTTTATTAAACCTTTTGAAACGTTGATATTTCTTTACAAACATAGCAAAGGCTTCGTCGAAAGAATATCATCATCTTCACGGATGTAGAAGGTGTTTCATCGGGTTTTGAACAGAAGGTTCGAGACATGGTGGTAAGGACAAGTTTTTAAAACTCTTTTCCATTTCTTGAGCTTGTTGGATCTCAAGCTCATAAACCGAAAGACTAGCATAAAGGTTTCTAAGAGTCAATTTGTTTAAATCTTTTGACTCTTTCATGGCGTGATTTTAACATGCCATAGACGCCTAGTGCATTTAGAAATCTCATGTTTATTTCTTTCTTTTCATACTTCTTTCCTAATGAATAGCAAGAGTTGACTACCTCATAGAATCTGTCATAGGCACTTCGCAGACTCTTTGGGATCCTTTTGAAGGAGTCAAACTTCGGATGCAGGTATATAATTTGTTGTTCTTTGTCTCGCCATCACCTTCAAGATATTCAAGGATGGCTTCCCACATCTCCTTTGCTGTCCAAGTTGATAATCTGGCGATAAGTACTTATATCAACACAGTGGTAATGATGTTGATGGCTTTTCCATCGAGCATCATTCTTCGTCTTCATCATCCCACTCTTCTTCGGCTTTGGTACTTCAGCAGCGGTTGGATCTACCGCGGCCGGTATTAGGCTTCATTGGAATTCGGGTCCATCGTGACACATTTCCACAAACGTTTATCAATTGAATTCATATGTCTTTTGACTTTATCTTTCCAGATGTCAAAGTGAACTTCATCCAAGACAGGACAATGGTTCACGTTTGAGGTTTCCAACATTTGGTGAGCAGCCATGATCTTTAATCTCTCAAGAGGTTAATCTCGGAAAAACTAGTTTTCAAAGAGTTACGCTCTGATACCAATTGTTAGGTCCAAGGTTGCTCAATATAGGCTAGAAGGGGGGGGTTGAATAGCCTATGTCCAATTTTTGAAATTGATTCAAAAATCTTACTTCACTAGGGATTTAAAAATTTTGCAGGCGGAAGTCTTGTGAAGCACGGGACAAGTTGAGAATGGCCGATCTTGGCGGGACAAGATCGGCGGTTCTTAATGATTGGAAATCGGAAATTTAAAGCAACACAATCAAATCACAATCACACAAAAAGAGACAGAATATTTAATATGGTTCACACTTATAAACAAGTGCTACGTCCACAACCAAAGTGGTCAACTTTGGATTTGAAAATCGTGTACTAAGTTTTTCCACTAGATATTTTACAAACTAAATCTCTAATGGATTGTGTACAAAAATTTTGTTGACCAAGTGTTTGTGTGGGAGAATTGATATCAATAAGATACAATTCTCGTGAGCTATGAAAAGCTAGGTGTTGCAATCAATGAAGAGCTTTAATGGACTGATTGTCTTAGAGTGAGGCTCTTCAAAGAAGGATGTACAGATAGGACGATTAAGCTTTAATGCACTTGAAGAGGATGAAGAAGATTCAGAGTTGTAGTTGTTGAAGTGTATTGAATGCAGCAATGGATTCTCCTTTTATATGCAGGAGGAAGCTAGGAGCCGTTGGAGGTCTTCTAATTTGAATTTAAGAGCAATTAATGCTCTAATCTGGTTGTTGACTCGATAGGCCGACTGTAGCTTGCGCCTGTTTCCGACACTTTGCTAAAAATAGGCGGTGCTTGCGGGAGGAATGTCCTTTTCTGAGTTGTATGCCAAGAATGGAAACCTTCATTGAATGCGTTTTGCAGGTTAACGTTGCATCGAAGTCAATGAAGTCCACAAATTAGGACATGTCTTAGGCAGTTCTCTTATCGGACGTTCTTAAGGTTCTTCAACATTGCTGATGAAGCTTGGCCGATATGAGCTTGTCCGATATTCAAACGAAAGATCTGGCGATGCATTGTTTGCCTATTGTGCAGAGGACGTCCGATGTCCTATAGGCTATCTTCTTCAAGGCTACTTACAATAAGCAATCCTAGGCTATTCAAGCTATGTCTAAGTACAAGTTGCCACTCTAACAGACACGCAGGCCCATTAGTCACCTTGTCTTAGACTTAGGTTATGGATTCAAGCAAATCTAGGCTAAGATGCAACAATTTCACTGTTCATGGAGACTCATTTGACCAATGCCTTGCTCACTTATCTCTTGTTTTAGACCGTTGCATTGAAACTAATTTGGTCTTGAATTATGAAAAGTGTCATTTTATTGTCGAGCAAGGCATTGTATTGGGTCATGTTGTATCCAAGAAAGGTATAGAGGTCGATAGGGCTAAAATTAATGTTATTTCTTCCCTCCCCTATCCCACCAATGTTCGTGAGGTCCGGTCATTCCTCGGTCATGCGGGGTTTTATCGGCGCTTCATAAAAGACTTTTCTAAAATCGCCTCTCCCCTATGCACTTTGTTACAAAAAGAGGTGGATTTTAATTTTGATGAGAGGTGTAAGGAGTCCTTTGATGAGATAAAGTCTAGGTTGACCACCACCCCCATAATCCAAGCACCCGATCGGTCTCGTCCCTTCGAGATCATGTGTGATGCTAGTGATTATGCGGTAGGGGTTGTTTTGGGTCAAAAAGTGGATAGGGCGTCCCATGTCATTTACTATGCTTCTATGACCCTTAATGATGCCCAAATGAACTATACCATAACCGAGAAAGAGTTGTTGGCGGTTGTGTTCGCTCTTGAGAAGTTTAGGTCTTATCTTTTAGGCACCAAAGTCATTGTTCACACCGACCATGCTGCTCTTAAGTATCTAATGACCAAGAAAGAGGCGAAACCTAGACTTATTAGGTGGATCCTTTTATTGAGTGAATTTGATATTGAGGTGAAGGATAAGAAAGGTGCCGAGAATCTTGTGGCCGACCATTTGAGTCGCCTTGTGCTTAAGGAGGATAAGTCTGATAATCACTTTGCTATTCGGGGTGAGTTTCCCGATGAGTCTCTTTGGATGATTCAATCATCCGCACCATGGTATGCGGATTTGGTAAATTTTTTCGTGTCTCAAAAGTTCCCTCCGGGACTTACTAAGTCTCAAAAGGACAAAATTCGGAGTGATGCAAAATATCATGTATGGGATGAACCTTATTTGTGGAGGCATTGTGCGGACCAAGTGATCCGTAAGTGTGTAGCCGATAGTGAGATCCCGTCCATCCTTCGGTTTTAACATGAGCATGCATGCGGTGGTCATTTCGGTGCTAGAAACACGGCAAGGAAAGTGCTTGAGAGTGGTTTTTATTGGCCTACTTTACCCCGTGATTCCTATAATTATTGCAAATCTTGTGATAAATGTCAAAGGGTTGGTAACATTGGTCGACGTGATGAGATGCCACAAAATTTTATCTTAAATTGTTAGATTTTTGATGTATGGGGAATTGACTTTATGGGTCCTTTTCCCAATTCATTCGGCTTTTTGTACATCTTGTTAGCGGTTGACTATGTTTCCAAGTGGGTTGAAGCAATCCCCACGCGCACCGATGATTCACGGGTAGTGGTCAATTTCCTTAGGTCCAACATCGTGTGTAGGTTTGGTATGCCTAGGGCCATCATTAGTGATAGGGGGACACATTTTTGTAATAGGACGGTCGAAGCTTTGGTTAAGAAATACCACATTACTCATAAGATTTCGACCGCCTACCATCCCCAAACTAATGGCCAAGCGGAGGTGTCTAACCGGGAGATCAAATCCATTCTTGAGAAAACTGTGAATCTATCTAGGAAGGATTTGAGCCTTAGGCTTGATGATGCTTTGTGGGCCTACCGGACGGCTTACAAGACACCTATCGGTATGTCCCCATACCAGTTAGTATTTGGAAAGCCATGTCATTTACCGGTGGAGTTGGAACATAGAGCATTTTGGGCCATTAAGAAATTTAATATGAACATAGATGGGTCCGCTGAGGAAAGAAAACTGCAATTAAATGAGTTGGATGAGATACGGAGAGAAGCTTACGAGAACAACCAACTCTTTAAGGAACGGGCAAAGGCTTGGCATGATAAAATGATCATTAGGAAGGACTTTAAGGTTGGCCAAAAAGTCCTCCTATTTGATTCCCGTCTTCGGTTGTTTCCCGAAAAGCTAAGGTCTCGGTGGACCGGACCTTTTGTGGTGAGGGAGGTATATCCGCATGGTGCGGTTGAGATTGGTAGTCTCTCCGGAGACAAAGTTTTTAAGGTCAATGGTCAACGCCTAAAATTGTATCACGATGGCGCGGTAATAAATGAGGATGTGGAGGTGAATTATCACCAAAATCCTAATTATTTTTAGACCTTCAAAGACTTAAAATTGGATGCTTTGCCGGGGGCTTTCCCGGCATTTGGTCTAGCTAAAGACAGATGGTAAAGAAGGGCGGCTAACCGGGAGGCAACCCGGGATTTAATCATTCGTTTTTTTTTTTAATTTATTTATTTATTTTTGGTTTTTCTTTCATTTAGCTGTAAATTGTTGTATTTTATTATGAATCGGTGCTACTAAAGGTATTGGTTTTGTGGTGGTGTGCAGGGAGAAGCAAAGGAGAATGGATCAAGGCTCGGGCCTGTTTAAAAAAAAAAAAAAAAAAGGCCACGGGACGACTCGTCCCCTCCAGAAGCAACTATTCCCCAAAGGGGGGACGACTGATTCAGGGGCTTGTGAAGAAAAGCGGGACGACTCGTCCCCAACTGAACTAACTATTCCCCAAAGGGGGGACGAGTGAATCTGGCACTAGTGAAAAACCATGGGACGACTCGTCCCTTGGAGCCTGAGAAGTCGTGCTGTTCTTTTTCTAAAAAAAAAAAAAGTTTTAACACCCAGAACGAGTCGTCCCCCCTCCCCCAAAACCTATTCTTCTCCTTCTTCTTCTTCTTTACTCTCTCTCTCTACAAACAATCCTCCATCCTCCAATCCCTACAACCCACTTTCTCCCCTTCCCAACCTCCATAGCCATCCCCACAAAACCCTAACAAACCCTTGCAATCTACCTTCTTCCCCTCATCTTCAAACCTCAATCTCCATTAAAGCCCAAGCTTTCTCTCTCTACCCCAATCCCAAATTTTCACCCAACTCTCCTCTTTTCTTCAAAATTCAAACCCTAATCCGCCATCTTTCCCTAATTCCAACCCACATTCCCAAATTCAAGCCTTCAATTCTCCTAAATTTTGAGAATTCACAAAACCTAGAAAGTCAAAGTGGGAGTTGTTGGTCAAAATTCATGGGAGACTACTTTTGGATGGTTCAAGGAGTATTGTGACTGCTTTGGAATGTTTTGTAAGGTAAAATTTTCATCACTTTCTCTCTTGTGCATTCAATATTTGGGTTGTGCTTAAATTGTAGTGTGGTGGTTCGGTTGGGAATTGGAAGGAGAATTCTTTTGTGGTGGTGTGTATTTTGTTTACTTTGGGAGAATTCTTTTGTGGTGATAATCATGCCTCCTAAGGAGAGAGCCGGAAGTAGTTCCAAGAGGGTTAGAAAGAATCCCGACCCCGTAGTCCCAAATGATCCCAATCCCCCTAATGCATCGTTGCCTTTTATGGGTTTAACCCAATTGACCGCCGCTCAAAAGAAAAAATGGAGGAATTTGGAGGGCAGAAAAATTCAAACTACAACTTTCCTTCACATGCCGGTTTTACGGGATTTGGGTTTAGACGCCTTGGTAACGGATTTGATGATACAGGCTGGGTTAGGGAACTTCCTTGGGAAGAGGGCCGATACTTATCTGAGGTATACCCTAGAGTTCTTATCGACTTTGGAGGTATTTAAGGGGGCACAAGAAAATTCCATCCGATTTAATTTGGATGATGAAACATATAGAGTGTCCTTTGATGAGTTGAGGGCGGTTTTTGGAGTTGACCAGCCTAGGGGAAATTGGTTGGAAGTTGATGGGGCTGGGTGTTTCTTCTTTTCGGAGCTCACGGGATTCCCATGCAAGAAGCAATACCTTAGGGCTTCTTCTATTTCTCACCCTGCTTGGAAGTTATTTTACAGAGGGCTATCCATGACATGGTTGGCCAATGGGGAGCCGGCTCAGTTGAATGTGGCGATGATGAACCTTTTGAGAACGGGGTTGAGGAGTGTTCAGGTGATCCCTGATTGGATTGAAATATTCTTTAGTAGATGTGAGGCGTTCGCCTTGACCAAAAAGGGAAACATTTCAGTCGGGGGGATGATCACTTTATTAGCAGAAGCTTGTTTGGGAGACCTAAATCCCGAGGCTATGAAGTTGACAGGGGGCATTGGTATTTATCCTAGGGATTGGCTTGTGCAGTTTGATAAATTTGTGAGGGACCCTAGGGCTGGAGGCAATCTATCTTTGTTGTTTGAATATGGAAATCCCAAGAGGACTGTCTCTTGCTCGGTGGGGGCCATTTTTCCGAATGGTGCACAGGCTAGGCATTGGCGTATGCCCGGTATTGAGGATGTTATGGAGCCGACCGATGAGGAGGAAGGTCAAGAGCAAAACCAGGGGGATCAGGGTGATGAGCTTAATCAGAACCAGCAGGGTTCTTTGGATCAGTGGGCCCAGATGAGGGCATTTTTAGAAGAACAGGAGAGGCAGAGGATTGTGCGTGAGCAGAACCGTCAAGCCTACGAGGATCGGGAGAGAGCGGAGGACAGAGATCGCATGGAGGCTATGGAGGATAGCATAGCTTTCCTGGATCAGCGGATGACACAGCAGGAGCTGTGGATGCAGCGGACTGATCCGCGATTTTGGGAGCCAGTACCAGAGGCGTTTATTGAGGAGCAGCGTGCCAGGAGAGCTGCCCGGAGGGCGAGACAGACTGCTCGGCAGTCCCAGTTTGGTGGGGCCTCTAGTTTCCATCAGTGATGGTACCTCCCTATCTTTTCCTTTTACGTTTTCATCGCACTTAATCTTTATTTCGCACATTGAGGACATTGTGCGGTTTAAGCGTAGGGGGGATTTGTATTATCTGCACATTTTCTATCTGTACATTGTAGTTTTTTTTTATTTGAAAAAAAAAAGACAAAAAAAAGACAAAAAAAAAATTTTGAGTGACTAAGTGAAAACCCGGAATGACGCTTAGGCAAAAGGTGAGGATTGAGTTTTTAATATCATTTGTAATCACCAGCGTGGCTGGCATAAGGGAGGTTTGGAGTGAAGGGTAAGTATAATCTTTGAGTAGGAGGTTGGATTTAGAGGAGATAGGTTAGAAACCCTCGTCATTGTTAGGAGTTATAAGGGGAGTAGGTGTTCTATACGAGGTAGTCTTGGTGCGGGACCTCTACCTAAGCAAGACTTTTATTCGAGGGTGTTTGTAGTGTGAGCCAAGCGTGGGGGGAAACATAGGACATATTTTAGTTCCCCTTGGCTTTTATTTGTGTGGACCTTAGTTTGGATACCGTTTTAGTTTGGGAGTTGGTATCAAGCTAAGGTCAATATTTTCATCATTTATATGTTGGTGTTATAAGGAGATGGAGTTTTCTTTTTCTTCGATGGTTTTTATTTTGTCATTGACTTGTGTTGGCGGATTAGAGGAGACTAGCAATCATTTACCCTCCATGCATCTGTTTTAGACCGGTGTTAGATTGGAGTTTAGGATATTACTCAGGGACGAGTAATGGTCTAAGCGTGGGGGTATTTGATAGGACGGATTTATACTATCTATTTCCTATGTTTTCCGTCCTTATTATTCTTTATTTCCATGTATTTAGTATAGGTTTGATGTATTTTTGAGTGAATTGTGTTTTGTGAGGATTATGGGAGAATCAATGTAATTCGAGAGAAATTTAGAGATTTATTGTGTAATCGTTTTTGGTTCTCAAAGAAGCTCAAGATCATCAATTCTACGTCGATGGAAGTCAAGAAAGTCAAGACAAAAAGAAGACCCGAAGCGAGCTAAAGAGTCACGAGGAAATTGAAGAATTCTGGGATTTTAGGCTTAGGGACGAGTCGTCCCCATTTGGCCTAACTATTCCCCTTCAAAGGGACGACTGATTCAGGGCCTAGGGGACGAGTCGTCCCCAATTTGCCTAACTATTCCCTAAAGAAGGGACGACTGCTTCAGAGAGGAAGGGACGAGTCGTCCTGTACGGCACGACTCGTGACGCGACTTAGAGAATAAGGGACGAGTCGTCCCCTGGAGGACGAGTCGTGCCCATTGCGATTTATGACGTCAGCGTCGGGTTTTGAACTGGATTTTGCTGTATTTACTTATTTTCTTTTTCCTTTTTGGACTAGGTTTTGGGAGAGGCAGTATATATACTACTCCTTGTTATTATTTTAGGTTTATCACATCTTTTCCCTAGTTTCTTAACAACATTGGAGTTTTTAATTTCATGAAGGGCTAATTCCCTATTGCTTTGGATTGTAAAGCTTGAACAGTCTTGGATATCAATTGAGGTTTGAAACTTTCTTATTATTTTCCCTTGATTACAATTTTACTTGTTCTTAATTCAATCTATTTCTAGGGTTTTGAGAAATTGATCAATCTCTTAATCCTATTAATTGATTATTGCTAGAATTCCCTTTTATCGTGTCGGACTAGGGCTTTCATTGTAGCACCTTCACAATTCTTGTATGTGTCATCGTGAATTGTGATTAAAGTAAAATTGGCTTTAATTCTATTTGAAATATTAATAGATTAATTCCTTGATCTTAATCTCTTAAAGCTTTCATCAATTAATACATTGAATCTTGATCGTGTCGACTAGGTTTAATTATTAATTAGGATTATTATTTGAGTGTGTCGCCGATAGTAATTACTTATAAAAAGAGATAGAGATTTTATATCTCGTGATCAAGTAATTAGGGAAAAGAAAGAAAGAATCATTCCTATGATATTGATTGATATACGGGGATAGTTTTACATATCCAAGGTGCTTTTACCGTAATTGTTTACAACTTAGATTTTACTTCCCGTCTTAGGAACATTAATTCAATCAACAAACAAACCCCCCCCATTTACTTTGTGTCGTGACTAGATCGTAATCAATAACCGTTCTTCGTGGATCGATCCTGGACTTGCTCTAGCTTCATATTTGTGGCCGAGTCTCGGTTAATTTAGTAGGTGTGCGACATTGCCTACCAATTTCACATATTTTTACATTGGGTGCCTTCTGTCGTCTCCGCTTTTTAAGGCTACTAAATAACCCAAAAATTCTAACTGTAGCTTTGAGTTTAGCCAACCCATAACCTCTTTTCAAGATACTTGATATATACTAAAAGCTTTGTCATTCAAAACTGGCAGCCTCTTGGTCATTTCCTTCACCAAATCTTCCATAACTGATGAAGAAGGCAACAAAAACTTTATGTTGTCCTCTCTAAAAGATGCCTTTATGGTCACCATCTTCACATCTTGCACTAACTTAACGGAAAAAAGTGACCATATGCATTACGTGCTTTAAGATCAAACAAGGTACCACTAGTGTTGTTCCTTTTTAAAGACAACTCACTTAAGATATTAGGCCTACACGTACTCTTCAATGTTGACTGACGAACTGCAGAAATGTCGTATTTTTCAGATTAATCATAGATAACAATCAGATATATGAAAACATCAGCATAAATACAAATTTATACTCTAACTTACCTACAAGGCCCTCAGAAGAATTTCTAGTTTTCATGTGTTCTTGATCTAGTTTTCTAACTATGATTATTGTCTTTAAGGAATTGAAATCATTACTTTGTTCTACACGAACAAAGTCATGCTCATTGTTCCTAATAGCTTCATCAATTGATTCTTGAATTGATAATTCATTTATCTGTTCTTCCGGTGAGGCAACCTTGAAAGTTCCGAGATGTTGCTTCAACATTGTCAATATCAAGTCCAACGAATTCTGGGCATCTATATTACTATTTGACTAGCATGATGGCAAATCATATACTAGAGATTTCTGGTATGAGCACTTATTGTGCATATTGCAAGATAACTACCCCAGGCTTGTAAGCGCACATAGTGAGCGAAAGGGTACTCAATTATGCTGAATTGGGATACATCTTGGAAAAAGTATAGCTTACGAGTTGAAATGTCTCGCCAAACAATCTCTTAGCCTATTTTCAAATGATAGGCATCACATGCATGTCGGAAAACTCTATAATCATTATCTTCACCGAAAAGTTCTAACACCTTTTTGGATAACACTTGCTTAAAACTGCTCATATCAATTTAATGCGACTCTCGTCCAAAGTGTCACCAAACATCGCAGCCCTGTTATACCCATATGGGACCTACGTTTGAGCGAGAAAAATTTAATGTGTTTCAAAAACCAATTGCAACACCTCTTGAAGTTCATCTTTGGCATGCTGAAAACCTTCTGGCATCTAATAAAACTATTTTCTAAGAATGTATTATTAATAACACTTAAAGAAGAGAACACATTTCACAGGTGCATCACTCGGGCTTACTTTATTCTCTACGAATTCTTTTGTGATGTGAGATCTTAGACTAACAACCTGCACGAGAAGTAAGAAACAAAAATAAAGTATAGATCTTGTACGATTTATGAAAAACGATTTGGTTCTTGAACTCTTTCCACATCATTGTTAACATGATATGGCAAAGGAAAATCTCCACATCATGGTTCTTCCCATGATTTCTTACTCACCTCATTTTAATGTGTGCATGTCTAGTGATCTCTGGCCTCTACTTCGAGTCGCGAGCTTCTTTTACTTGTTATCTTTTGGGCCACCGCCATGTCTGCTTGTTATTATCTATTTATCTAGAAATTTTCTCGTTTGTAGGTGCGCTATTTCTGTAGATATGTGCCATGTGTACTTTTTATCCATTTGCAGTATTGTCTCGTTCCTCTTGTTACAAAGCTGCTATTTTCTATTGACTAGTTAAGTGCACATGTGTTGCACGTGTTGTTAAAATTTTCTTAAAGTGTTTTGCTAACTTCTTCAAACTTTTGTTTACATCTAAATTGTTGAGCTCTTTTTGTGTTTTCATGTTTACAAAATTATTAGACTTATAAATTGTTTGGTTTTGTGTTAGGTTTTTTTAACGAGAAAGAGGAACACAATCGCCGCTGGAAAAGACAGACGCCGCTGATGTACAATAAGATTGTGTATTAAAATGACCAAAATGCTCCTCACGTTTCAACTTAACGTCAAATTTGTAATGTCTGTTGTACTCGGTGGGCAAAATGGGACAAAATATAACATGATGCATGACTTTGACGCATTTTTCGATCTAGGGTGGAAAGTGGGATTTGGTGGTTACATTTGGGGCCGGGGGGGGGGTGGTTGCTAATTTTCGTTTGGCTTAGTTTTAATAATAAGAAATTAAGGTGAGATTTGGTGGATATTTTGGGGGAAATTTATATTTTGGCAAAATACGATTAGCTCTCGGAAGTATCCCCTAAATCTCACCTTGCATCCCAACCTACAAAGTGTTTCACTTTTATATACAATTTTATTATCTGTCACACTTTGTCCCCTCCCGTCCAAGGGTGTTTAAAAAAGGATAAAAACTTAGAAAAAATCATCTTACGGATATTCTGTATGACATATCTCCCTGGCCCGACCCACCTTTTATTGGTGGGCCGAATTATGAGAGAGTGAGGCTCCATCTTACGAATTAGAATCCGTAAGACAGTCTCACAAGAGACCTACTCTTAAAATAGTAATGGGAAATGGCATATGCATGTCACATGAGGAGTGATTTGGTCATTTTGCTTGGGGTGCATAGTGAGATTTGGTTATAATTTTAGCATTTAGTTAACCATTGTATATTTAAGATAAGTTTTTAATTAAAAATAATAAATAACCTTTTAATAATCCAAAAATAATTAAAATTTTTCTCATATTTATTTTGAAAGTTAAAAAAATGCAATATTCCAAAAAATAAAATTCAGATTTTATTTAATTTATTTTCTTATCCCTCACTTTCTTCTATCAACCTCATCGTTCATAGACTCACCACCATTACAACCACTAAATCTCACCTTGCATCCCAACCTACAAAGTGTCTCACTTTTATACAAAATTTTGTTATTTCTCTAACTTTGCTCACTCCCGTCCATGGGTGTTAAAATTAGTGCAAAAACTTAGAAAATTAAAGATCGTCTTACATGTATTTTTTGTAAGACAGATCTCCCTGACCTGACCCACCGTGTGTTGGTGGGAAGTGAGAGAATGAGGCTCCGTCTTAAGAGTTCTGATCCGTAAAACAGTCTCACAGGAGACTTATCTAAAATTAGTAATGGAAAATGGCATTTACATGTCACATGAGGACTGATTTGGTCATTTGCTTGGGGTGTAAAGAAAGATTTGATTATAATTTTATCATTTAGTTAACCATTTTATATTTAAGATAAGTTTTTTAATTAAAATAATAAATAATCATTTTAATAATCCAAAAATAATTAAAATTTGTCTCATATTTATTTTTAAAGTAAAAAAATGCAATACTTCCAAAAATAAAATTTAAATTTTATTTAATTTCTTTTCTTATCCCGTACTTTCTTCCATCAACATCATCGTTCATTGACCCACCACCATTACCACCAGCCTCACCACCTCTACCACCTCAACCATTAACCCAAAAATTAATTTTTGATTTAATTTTATTAATTTCTTTTTATTATTCCTTACTCCTTCCTAGAGCCGGCAAAATCAGCCAATGGGCGGCCCGATCGATCCGATGTTTGCATGGGCTAAAGTTTAATTTTGGAGGCCCAAAAACGCGGTCTTTTTGGCCTGGTCCAGTAGGCCCGACGGTTCAATTGGGCTTGTGTAAAAAAAGCCGAGGCTTTTGGGCTAGGCCCAGCCCGCTCTATTTTATTATTATTATTTTTTTTACAAGTCTAACACTCATTTATTGGTTTAGACATTTACTTAACAAAACAAACGACACGGGGGCAGGGACACGGGCACGGCTCAATAAGTCAACATTCAACAAAAGAAATCTCAATCTCCCATTCTCCCTAATCCCTATGAAGAAGGCAAATCCCTAACCCTAACCCGCACGCCGCACGCCACAGTCTCAGTCTCAGACTTGATCGCCGGCAATCTCAATCTTCTCATCTTGATCGCCGACAATCTCTCATCTCGATCTTCTGTCACAGACGATGAGAGCCACCGACCGATCTTCTCTGTCTCATCCCGATCTTCTCATCTCGATCTCTCTCATCCCATGAACATATGAACACTACTCCCAATTTCAAGTCGCCACCACCACCACCTTAACAAGCTCCACTGTTCCACGGCTCCACAGGTACAAATTCTCCATTGTTACTTTTGAATCAATTGTTAGTTTGAATTCCTTTAAACTGTGACTAGTAAGAAGCAGTGTTCTTAAAATCGCTAGGCGGGCGCTAGGTGCCAAAGCAGGGCCTAGCGCCTAGGAGCCTAGTCGGGGTCTAGTTGGGGCCTAGAAATTGAGGCATAATTACATCATAGATCCATATCAAACCTACTGCAACAATAGTAAATAACTAAATATAACCAAATAAACTAAAATTAATGATCAAATTACAAGATTAAAAGTTAAAAAGTTAAAAATTAAAATTAAATTCAATATAATTGCAAAATAGAGGGGAGAAGGAAAATAATTTAATAACTTAAGGGGGGAGGGGAAATATTTTAATAACTTGAAGGGGGAATACTTAATAGCTTATATAACATTAGAACCTTATTTTAAAAATTGAAAAGTGAAAGTGAAAAGTTGAAAATGATAAAATTTAAAACTCTCCCAGGCCTGGAAAGGAAAGGGGACGGGGAAAGCTAAAGCAAAAAAGAAGATCTGCAGCCCTCCGGTCCAGACTCCAGTCACCCTCATCACCCACCGATTTAAAACTTAAACATATAGTTAGCTTTCTGTCAAATATTTCAAAAGGTCCCCTACGATTTAAAGCTCTCCCACGGCCTCTCTCAGTTGATGGCAAACCTTCCGATCCAGTCACCCTCACCCACCGACGGCAGCAATGACCTCCCTCTTTCTCACACACGACGGCAACGACAGGTTAGATCTCTCTCGCTCTAGCTTTCTCTTTCTCTCTCACAGTCTCACTCTCACTCTCTCTCTCTCTCTCTCTCTCTCTCTCTCTCTCTCTCTCTCTCTCTCTCTTTGTTTCACTCCATAGTCACTCTCGCTCTCTCTTTCGCTCACCGGAGTTCTCCCTCTCTTTCACCGGCGGGGCGTTGTCGACAGCAACTAGTCGGCGCCTAGGCCGAGACAACGGCGATTTATCACGTTGGCCATTTTTTGGCCGATTTGACAATTTTTTTGGCGCTTGGGGAATGCCTAACGCCTAGGCGGGCGCCTGGGCCGAGTTTTCAAACACTGGTAAGAAGTAAGAACCACGGGCCTCTTTGAAAACTTGTGGATTTCTTCCGCTTAATTAATATTATGTTGAGCTCCTGCATATATATATATATATATATATATATATATATATATTTCCTTGAAGCGTAAATTGGGAGAAAAGTTCCTTTGTTTTTCTGTATTTTTCTTTTTTATTTTGTGATATTTGATTTTTATTATATTATTTTAATTTTGTATTCAATCATCTAAGTTTCTAATTTAGTTTTTGTATTGTGTATATTATGTGTTCGTTTAGTTCGAGGAGTATTGTTAAGAAATGAATTCAAGTCAAAGCAAGTCTCAGCTTGATAGTTACTTGCAAGAAGCATGCACCGTTGAAACTGATATAGATGTGCTTGAATACTGGAGAATGAATAGGTACCAATTCCCTCAGCTTGCAGTTATGGCCTGTGACATTTTAAGCATTCCAATCACAACTGTGGCTTCAGAATCCTCGTTTAGTATTGGTGGTCATATCTTGCACAAGTAAAGAAATTGTCTACTCCCCGAGAACGTGCAAACCCTCATTTGTACTCGTAGTTGGCTACATGGATTCAAAGAAGTTGAACCTTCTGGTAATTTTAGTTATTGATTTTTCTTTTCTTTCATTATAAAAAGATTTTTCTTTCTCTTTACTTGCAATAATGAATTAATAATATTTATTTCTCTTTTCTTTCTTACAGAATCGGATGCACAAGAAGTGAAAGAAATACAATTGTCTAAAGAAGATTCTAATATTATTCTTGATGATGACTGATGAGTGATGACTTCATGGCTTGAGAGTTCAAATTTTGTAAACAATGCCCTTTAGATACTTAGCTGCTCTTTATTTCTAAACAATGCCAAGGATTGTTTCTTTGTTCCTTTTAGTTTATTGGAGGATATGTGGTGTACTGGTGGTTTGGTGATGAATTGATGATTGGTTAATGGCTATTGTTTTTGTTTAGTAAGTAGTAACTTAGAACTTAATTTGGACAGCAGTGAATGAGCAGCTTAGGAATTGAGCAGTAGTGAATGTCCAGTAAATGTGAATTGTTCCTTTGTTTTTCTTAGTTTATTTATTTTTCCAACTAGGGCTTTTTGGCCCGATGGCCCGAAGGGCTTTGGTGGGTTGGGTTGATTTGACTTTTCTTAGGCCCTAGGAAAATTGGGCCCGACCCGGCCCAATATTAAGTGTTGGCCCGGTGGGCTTGCACTGGGCCGGCTCAGTCCAGTCCATTGCCAACTCTACTATCCTTCCCTTAAATTAAACCATACACAAAACCCATCATTTATAGACCTACCACTACCACAACCATAAATTTCACTATTTACAAACCCAAATTTAATTTTTTGAATATTAAAATTTGAAGATTTATACCCAAACCCATTTGAAAATTTGAAAATCTAACAATACCGTATTTTACCTAAAACTACCATTGTCATCCCAAATTGCCGCGACCACCATCATTCCGGCCATCGCCGCCACAACCATCACCACTACCAAGAAATGCGCTCAACTTGTCTTGCTTATATGAGGAAATAGAATTTTTGTAGCCTCCGTTTGACCACACTTCTTTCTTTGAATCTCTCTCTCTCTTTTCTTAGTCCCACCCCTATCGGTGTCAGGTCGCTAAGCAAGGAGAGAATCTAACATTGGGATGAGACTACTTAAAAGGATGTTGGTATGTGACAATCTCTTTCAATCAAAGGTGAGTTGCGATAAAAAGAAAGTCGATAGCCATGGGAGGGGAATAGAGTGATTCTCTCATCTAACTACCTCAGGTCTTATAGAAAGGTGTAAGCAAATGAAGACCAAAAGAGATTAGGGTTTGGAACCCAATTATGAAAATGAGTAAAATATATGGATTAGGTGGTTACTTAGCTAGAAATGAAGAGAGAATAATTTTTTTTTGTAATTAAATAAAAAATAAAATATAATTTTATAATAATATAAATACTAAAATAGGTTAAAGTGAATTAGCCCCAAATTTTACTTTGCACCTCGATCCAAGTGACTACTAACATAGCCCTCATGTGACATGCACATGTCAAATTTTACTATATTTCTAACGCACATAAGACAAAATGGCTAATTGGGATACACAAAGTTGGACACTTCATAGGTTGGGGTGCATAGTAGGATTTGGTGGATACATCATAGTGAAAATCATATTTTGGCCTTTTTATGGTTGAACAATATCATCTAATTTTGCAAATAATTAATGCAATTGAGTTATTTCATTTTTCAAAAAAGATTGGGAAGAAAGTCATTTCTACGTTCTTCTCAAATGAAAGTTTTGTATGATTGTTTAAGACAATTTTTGTCGGTAAAAGATTTTGAATTAGCTTGTACGGTGTCTACAACTCAATAAACCAACTTGCAGTGAAAAATACCTATTTTCATTGTTGTTGGAGACTTTTTTTATAACGTTTTTAGAATTTAGTTTGGACTCATAGTGTTAGGAAGTGGAAATATTGATTTGATTTGGAGATTTTTAAATGCTTGTTTTAAATTGACATACTAATAAGAGTGAACAAATTCAAAGTAAAAAGACGTTGCTCATTAAATTTTAACACTATTTCTTTTAGGATAATTTATTTTGCAATCTAGAAAAAAGTGTGTGGATATTCATAGTTATGGTTAATTTGAAAAAAAATATTAATAACACATTATTTATTTATTTTTAAAAGGTTTTATTTTTATTTATTTGTTTTTAAAAGGTTTTATTTCCATATTTCAAAATAAAATTTTCAAAGATAACATATATATTTTTACTTTAACGTTATTACTTAACATAAGGTTGTCTATACATTTTTTAACGTAGGAAGGTCTATTCAAAATTTCTAAAACTTAACAGAGACTGTTCTTGGATTCCCACTTTCGAAGAGCTTTGCAAGATTGGGAGCTTGGGGGATCGGTCATCCGGTCATCTTTCCGAGCTTCGTACGCCGGAAAATTCATGTTCACAAGGACGATCGAGCCATTTGGGAGGTCTCCAAAAATAGGACTTTTTCGTGAAGTCCTATTATTTGGCTTTGATTGGCAGCATCGAAGTGCTTTCTTTTGGAAGACGATTTGGAAATCGAAAGCCCCGAGCAGGGTGGCTTTTGCATGTGAGGCCTCTCACGGGTGATAATTTGAGGGCTAGAAAGAGACTTTATGTTAACCGGTGTTTCATGTGTAAAAGGGATGAAGAGAGTGTCAATGACCTGCTTGTGCACTGACAAGTTGCTACAAAAATGTGGGACTTGGTTCTTCGTTTGCTTAGTGTTTTTTGGGCTATGCCTCGGTCTATTATCGAGCTGTTCAGAGGCTGGTCGTTGTACAAACCCAAGAGGAGAAATGCTATATGGGATGCTGCCCCTTTGGCTATTTGTTGGTGCATTTGGAAAGAAAGAAATTGTAGAATTTTCGAAAACGTGGAGCTTGATTCAGAAAAATTGGAGGGAGTGATTCAAACTTTGCACTATTGGTGTTCAGATTCGAGTTCGAGGGTTGGGGATACTTTATGGATAGATTTTCCTTTTTTTGTAATTTTTTTCGAAGTATACTCCATGTAAACAAAGGACGCGTCACCTGTTTTGACGCTTTTTCTATACACTTATTACTTATATAAAAAAAAGGGACAATGATGACGTCAAGAAGAGGTATACTCCTATTTAGTTAGTATACTGAAATGTTTTCCTCTACTTTTTTCTGAAGGGTTAATTAGCATCTTCTCTTTCATCATTTTCTTGTTGAGATTGGAGTAAGGGATTGAGTCAATGTTCCTGCTCAGACAGTGTTCCAGGGTGGAAGGGATAGGGAGAAATGACCTGATAGCTTGTCATCATGTGATCAGGACGGGGATGCTTAGGCTTTGTTTGATGCTGGCGAGGACTATATATATATATGCCTTTGTGTAGCATTTTGAACAAACCTATATATATATATATATATATATATATATATATATGATGTAGAACACGTAGCTGACTTATATTTGCGAAAGATGGAAGGCAAAAAGAGTTCTGGAAAGAAGATTGGAAAGTTAGGGGGGCAAAGTGGCAATAGGCAGAACTAGTACTAGTAGAAATCATGAATTGGAGGAGTCTTTTGTCGGTAGGGAATAATTTGGGCGTAACTTTTGATTCCGGATGAATCACGGGACCCACCGCATATCAAATCGAAGCTCTCGACGAGATCTACAAGACCTACAGGTTTCATCTATGACGCGTTTTGTTTTTGGCCTGAAAAACGCGTTTTAAGTATTGTTTTGGGCCTCGAAAGTTTTCCTTATTTATTTTTGTCCTTTTCCTTTTAGGGTTTGGTTTGTTTTGGGTATAAATACCTTATTAAACATTGTTATGAGCAGTTTTGATATATTATAAACGTTTTCTTCTTTGTGAAAACCCTAAGCCGACTTTAGGCTTGTTCTTGAAGTTTCTCGTGGTAAGAGCTTCTTGGTTGTTAGTTCTGCTGCGTCAGTTGGTATCAGAGCAGTAACATCCTGCCATGGCGACTAACGAAGGCAACAACAACGACACCAACGCTGCTATGATGGCACTTCTGAGACAACTACAACAGACGATGAACGACGTGGTTGCTTCGAATCGGGCTGTCACAGAAGCCGTACAGAATCTGCAGATTGGTGCAAACCCTAGGCAACGGGCAGGGGCTCGTGGAGCGGGACCTGTAGGGCACGGGGTGAATCCTCCTCGTGATCCGCCGGCCAGGGAAGATGATGATTCAGATTAAGAGGGAGAAGACGAGCCTTTGGCAAGGAACGTAGAGCAGTATCCGAAGATTAAGGCTGACCTACCGTTCTTTACGGGTGATCTGGATCTGGAGGATTTCTTGGATTGGCTTTCGGAGTTCGAAAAATATTTTGAACTTATGGGGATTACGGAGGACAAGCAAGTGAAGTATGTCGCGTATAAACTACGGAGTGGTGCTTCTGCTTGGTGGGAGCAGTTGCAGAACAATAGGAGACGCCAAGGCAAGCAGCCTATACGTACGTGGAGACGCATGAAGGAGGCGTTACGACTTCGTTTCTTACCTGCCGATTATGATCAAGTCTTGTTCCAAAAATATCATGACTGTCGGCAGGATGACAGGACTGTTCATCAGTATACGAGCGAATTCCATAGGCTTTCTGCTCGCAATAATCTGAATGAGACGGAGGGGCAGCAGACTGCAAGGTACGTTGGGGGCCTACGCGCAGATATCAAGAATTAGGTTCAATTGTATACTGTTAATACAGTTGACGAAGCTATCATGAGAGCAACCAAGGTTGAAGCCCAGCAACAGGCTACACCATTCAGGGGTCAGTCAAGTTTTCGCAGATTTGGGGAGTCATCGACGATGACGCCAAGGGGGCAATATTCAGGGTCCAAGCAACCAGTAGTTCAAGAGAAGACGCCGACATCGACTCCAAAGGTTGGGGAAGATAAACGAGACCCTCCACGCACCAATCAGAACCAATTCCCACGGAGGACTGCAGGCCAGCAAACTGCCGGTGGTCGTGCTAATAATAATCCCTACGCCAAGAGTTACGGTGATAAGTGTTTTCGATGCGGTCAAACGGGGCACATCTCTAGTAGTTGCCCTACTCGCGGTAGGGTTAACATGGCAGAACGGGATGAGTTTGAGGAAGATGAATTTGGGGATGATGTGGAAGAATGTATCGAGGATCCCAACGGAGACGGGTTTGGGGTGACTGAAGAAGGACAAGGGGCATTTGTGGTTCGCAGATTAATGCTGACAACTCCAGTAGAGAGCGAGGACCCACAGCGACACAACATTTTTCGCACACGGGGAAAAGTGGCGGATCAAGCGGTGGAGCTGATTATAGACAGTGGAAGCAGCGAAAATCTGGTTGCCCGCAGCCTTGTGGAGAAGCTGAAATTAGTGAAACAGAAACACCCTACCCCCTACAACGTTGGCTGGATCAATTCTGTCGGTAATGTCAAGGTAACAGAACAATGTGTTGTCTCTTTTTCTGTTGGTAGATATAAGGATGAAGTGCTTTGTGATATTGTTGATATGACTGCCTGCCATTTATTGTTGGGTAGGCCATGGCAATTTGATGTTAATGCTATGCATAAGGGTAGGGATAATCTGATTGTTTTTGTTAAGGATAAGGTGAAGTTTACTCTTTGTCCTCTAGTTGAGAGTAATCGTTCTAAGGGTAAAGGAAAGGCTATAATTTCCCTGTGCACTGGCAAATATACTCCATGTAAACAAAGGACGCGTCACCTGTTTTGACGCTTTTTCTATACACTTATTACTTATATAAAAAAAAGGGACAATGATGACGTCAAGAAGAGGTATACTCCTGTTTAGTTAGTATACTGAAATGTTTTCCTCTACTGTTTTCTGAAGGGTTAATTAGCATCTTCTCTTTCATCATTTTCTTGTTGAGATTGGAGTAAGGGATTGAGTCAATGTTCCTGCTCAGACAGTGTTCCAGGGTGGAAGGGATAGGGAGAAATGACCTGATAGCTTGTCATCATGTGATCAGGACGGGGATGCTTAGGCTTTGTTTGATGCTGGCGAGGACTATATATATATGCCTTTGTGTAGCATTTTATATATATATATATATATATATATATATATATATATATAAATAAATGGAACATAGATGCCTTGCCAATTTTATTTGCTTTACGTGACAAAATCCATGCTCAGCATTTCTACCAATTATTTTGTCGGATTACTACGATGCATCACCAGAGCATATATATTACAGTGAACACTACGCATTTGGAATTTTTGAAAGTAAAGGGTTTCCATTTTCCTTTTGGCATTTTGGGAAGTTACAAAATACGGCTTTGCAGTTGATTCTGCGGCACTGCTCTAATGATGTTACTGTGCTTTTTCAGTTATTGTATTTGTATCTTCCTAGCTGCTCGATCTTGAAATTATAAATAGACGTGTACTTGTTCACACGGAATATATGGAATGAATCATAATAAAACAAGAGTATCTAAAAAGAACCGGTGATGAAGGAAGACGTACACAACCTATCACCGTTGATGGATAGAAACAGAAGCAGAAATCAGAGCTCATGAATGGCATCCTACTTTGGAGTTTTTAACAGTATTCTGCAGACTTACTTTGCTCCAGATGCCAAGGAGCAGAGCAGAGAGCTCTGTTTTAGTATTTTGTTTCACCCAATTGTGTTCTTATTAAATAAGTACTATGTACTAAGAATATTATATATGCCTTAATGTAACTTAATTGATGAGAAACAATGATTTTAAGTTAAAACAAACGTATGTAGTCAGATCTTAAAAAGTAGCTAGTCGGATCGTTTTTGTTTTTGTTTTTTATTTTTTCTTCATCATTTGTTCCAGTACAGGTCGGGTTGTTTGTTAGATATTCCCTCGATGATCGATAACAGGCAGAGGGATGTGTTCATAAGGTTATGCATGGTATGACTTGATATATAGCTTATTACGTATGCGACTACTTACCAAATACTAGCATGGAGCTAGAGGCATCCATTATATATTAATCCAAATATATATATATATATATATATATATATATATATATATTCATGCCCATAAAATTGAAAGAGAAAGAAATTTTCAGATTATTATTAATAACTATGATGGGTGATCGAAGAAGAGAAAGTAAGTAAACTAGAAAGAAGCTATGGTAGCACATTTCTTCCGTTCCTTTATTCTTCAAATATATATATATATGTTGATCTCTCCAGCAAATCCTTCATTCATTCTTTAAGGAGTCTGCAAACACAGTCAGTCATAACATAGAGTTAATTTCTACTAATATTCAATTTGAAGATTATAATTAATTAATTGATAATTAGATTTTAACATTCTAATTAACAAAAGTTACAAGATAAACTAATTACTAGTAACAGGTATTCGTACTTAATTGGGGTGTGTGGGTGGGTGGGTGGGGGAAAGAGATATATGTAGCACTTACGAGAGAGGAGACTGATTTATATGTAATGTAACTGTTAGCTCTTCCACATCCCACATTGAAGTTGTTACTGCAATTTATGAAGGCGTCGGCTTTGGAATTCACGCACAATGTGATCTCGACGAGGAGAACATTTGTGCCATTTGACTTGCAAAACAATATTGGCTCAAGTTTAATGTCATTGATTATCGTGTTTCTAATTTTTTGTACCTGATAAAATTTATCATTTGGAACAATCCCTGTAATATCAAATACAGTTAATTAAACACGTACGAACATATAATTAATTAATTATAATTGAGATATTTTATTTGACTTTTTTGTTCAAGTACACTGTTACCATTTGCATCAAGGGTCTTGAAGATATTGTGCTTATTTTTTAGCACAATGGTTTGTTTGAAGTAATCTACTTGAGACAGTACATGCTCGGAGCATGCACCGTGTTGACGCCACTCGTACCCCCAGAAATTTTCCGATTTTTGATTTGTGAAGCTCGGCCAGATCTTCTCAAGTTCTGTCTTTATAGGTATAATCTATTGGGCAGAGAAAATGGAAATAAGATAAAGAAACAAATATGAGAGAGAGAGAGAGAGAGAGAGAGAGAGAGAGAGAGAGAGAGAGAGAGAGAGAGAGAGAGACTAATAAAGAGTACAAGATATATTTCTATGTCGTGAATTTATAGGGTATAACGGAAATAAAGATAAAAATATTGATTTGTACCCGTCTTATCTTGAAAGCACCTCCATTATAAGGTGGATCGAAGCATGAACTTCCATGAGGAGCCACTACTCTTTGGGCCGAGTCAATAGGCCAAAGGCCATGAACCGTAAAGTTGTCAGTGACAAGCTGTCCTTTTATACACTTGTTGAGGGAGGGTTGGTTTTTTTGAATGTCGCAAAATGCGGCTGGCCATTGTTGTAATAGCCTGAAGCTACTAATTGGCTTTTGGGCCTTGCAATGGGTACTTGCAAGTGCGAGGGAAAGAAAGAAAATGAAACTCATAAAAGATGATTCATCTTGGAGCGTCAAGTTAAAAAACACTTGTCGTCAATTAACTAACTATATGAAAGGTTTTTTTATATGCTTTTATTCCTTCAATTTCATACTCTTGGCGGGGCGATTGTTATGTATTTATATAAGTCCTTCCTCAAAGTCATTTTCTTGTTGCGTCATTAAACGAAAATGAAAGAAAACAAATATTTAACTATATATAGAGAATAATAAACTATAGACGTCTAAGCTATTTTGTTAGTCTAACAACATTGTCAATTCTCCATATTGAAAATATATTGACAAAGAAAATGATATAAAAAGAAGCAGCTTAAGAAAGAGGGATTGGTATATTCTTTTTCTTACGTAAAATGAGTAAACCTAATGTCAAGGAGTGGTTGCAACTAGGAAATCATCATCCAGACCAGACTAGACATATTGAAATATTGCAATACATATGGGAAACTTTTCCTTTTCCCATCAACTTGCAGTATTTGGCGATTTCCATTTCGATTCACACTTCCGATCTCACAAAACTTTTCCTTGCTGTAAGAATGAATGCCCATCGCTCTCTCTCTCTCTCTCAATTCCCTTTGAAGGTAGACTCCCAATTTATCCTCTCTCCCAAACAAAGTATCAGAGTTTTCATTTTTTGTTTGTCCCCGAAAAAAAGTTGCATTTCTAAAGATTGAAGCTTCAAATCTCTATTCTTTTTATTATTATTATTTTTTCATATTTCCTTTCAATGATATGATAATTATTTAACGCGTTATACAAAAACATTAATATAACTTTATTACTCAAAGTCATCCTTTTCTTTCTTTTTTATTTATTTATTTATTGGGATAGAGAGAGTAGTTAAATCTTTTGTGAGGTTGGGGATAAATTAGTCCAAATCAATCTTAAGAACTTTCTAATAAAAAATAAAAATAAAAACCTAATGGCAAGGAGTGATTGCAAAATTGACTATCCTCCATATAGGAAATAGATTGACAAAGAACACGATATAGTTTTTTGACTTCCAAAGAAAGAAGAAGCTTTGATTAGAGGGATTTGTATATTCGTTTTCTTAACTAAAATGACTAAACCTAATGTCAAGGAGTGATTGCAACTAGGAAATCCTATGAATTATATTAATGAATTATGTGCTCATGCACGTAATTGTACATAAAAATACTTGCTGTCATTTTTTTTATATTTTTTATAAAAAATACAATTAAAATATATAAAAAATTCAATTTATTTCAGTTGTGTGCGTTGAAAGTTTGTTCCAAAGGCAAAAGTCAATTTGGAGTACATTTCCTATTATACAATTTTCGGAAAAATCCATTATGGGCTAGAAAATATTATTTTTACCTAATTAATCAAATATTCCAACTAGTTAAAAATTTGATCAAGTTTGACAATTATTAATTATTTGAAAAGGAAAAAGTAAAATTATCTCTTCAATTTCGTAGTAGCTAGGGATGACAATGGGGGTTCCGTAGCAGTTATACATAATACCATCCTCATTCCCAAATTCAATTTTATGCCCCATAACCACCCCATTCCCCGGAATCAATTTGTCCCCGTATTCCATTCCCTACGGGTAACGATTAATCGGAGAATACCTACGGGTAATTAGTCAAACTAACAATTTAGTTTGAAACAATTTGATGATTTGAAAAAATACTCAAAAAGAAACGTTCAAATAACATACTATTTAATTAAGTTCATATATAAGACTTGATAAAGGATAATAATTACTTAAAACTATATCATAATCATATTAGTAAAAGTCAAGTTAAGTAGTTGTGCATGTGAAAAATTCACCAAATATTAAATAATTAAGTGATGAAGAGGAGTGAATGATTATGTGCTTTTGCATAATTCATACAAGTATTTACCAGATAATATATATATATATATATATATATATACACACACACACATATATATAAATTATATGGTAAACACTTGTATGAATAGGAGTAAAATTATATTAGTACTAAATAAGTGGTTCGAGTAACGGTTCGGGGAATTGGGCGGGTACTGCTAAAACCAAAACCAAACCGTTCCCCAATTTTCATTTCGGTTATCCCAATTACTCATCCTATATCCAATTAAACCGGTAACCGTCAACTTCGATGTTCGGATATCCACGGTTCGGTTCGAAATTGTCATCTCTATTTCCTACTCTTGGCCATTTTTATGTATTTATATAGAAGCCTTTTCTCAAAGTCATTTAAACATAGGAAAAGTAAAATTATCTCTTCAAGTTTCTCTTCATTTATATAAATTTATTACTCAAAGTCATCCTTTTCTTTCTTTTTTTTAATTTTTTATTTATTTATTGGGATAGAGAGAGTAGTTATACATAATACCACCCTCATTCTCAAATTCAATTTTATGCCCCATAACCACCCCATTCCCGGGAATCAATTTGTCCCCCCGTATTCCATTCCCTACGGGTAACGATTAATCGGAGAATACCTACGGGTAATTACTCAAACTAACAATTTAGTTTGAAACAATTTGATGATTTGAAAAAATACTCAAAAAGAAACGCTCAAATAACATACTATTTAATTAAGTTCATATATAAGACTTGATAAAGGATAATAATTACTTAAAACTATATCATAATCATATTAGTAAAAGTCAAGTTAAGTAGTTGTGCATGTGAAAAATTCACCAAATATTAAATAATTAAGTGATGAAAAGGAGTGAATGATTATGTGCACTGAGCGGCAAATTTGCATAATTCATACAAGTATTTATCAGATAATATATATATATATATATATATATAAATTATATGGTAAACACTTGTATGAATAGGGGTAAAATTATATTAGTACTAAATAAGTGGTTCGAGTAACGGTTCGGGGAATTGGGCAGGTAATGGGGCGGGTACTGTTAAAACCAAAACCAAACCTTACCCAATTTTTCATTTCGGTTATCCCAATTACTCACCCTATATCCAATTAAACCAGTTAATAACCGTCAACTTCGATTCAGTTCAGTTCGAATATCCACGGTTCGGTTCGAAATTGTCATCTCTACTTCCTACTCTTGGCCATTTTTATGTATTTATATAGAAGCCTTTTCTCAAAGTCATTTAAACATAGGAAAAGTAAAATTATCTCTTCAAGTATCTCTTCATTACACGAAAATAAAAGAAATTAAGCATTTAACCATAAAAAATAGATAAACTATTGTCGTCTAACCTATTTTGACTAAATTTTGTTTGTTTAACAACATTCTCTACTATGCATATTAGGAATAGACTGACAAAGAACATGATATGGGTTATTGACCTTCCCAAAAAAGAAGCAGCCTAAATAAGAGGGATCGGTATATTTCGTTTTCTTACTTAAATAAGAGGGATTGATATATTTCGTTTTCTTACATACAAGGTTTTTCTATTCCATATCACCAAATACATACCATAAAATGTCAATTGTGTACTATAGATTGTATTCTCGACAACTTTTGTAATAACATTAGGAATTAATAAAAAATTATAATTAATACAGTTGACGATGCACAAAATTATACTTCACGATGCACAAAATTATATTGAAATAATACTATTATAGTTGACGATGCAAAAATTATACTTGATGATGAACAAAATTATACTTGAAATAGTCGTTACACTTGACGATGCACAAAATTATACTTGACGATGCACATTTCTTAACACAAAATTCACAAAAATTACCTTAACGATACACATTTTATACTTAACGATGCACATTTCTTAACACATTCACAAAATTACATTAACGATACACATTTCATAACACAAAATTCACAAAAATACATTACGATGCACATTTTATACTTGACGATGCACATTTCTTAACACATTCACAAAATTACATTAACAATGCATATTTCTTAACACAAATTTACAAAAATACATTAAACAATGCACATTTCGCATAACGACGATGCACAAAATACACTTAATAAAGAGTCATATGTTGTTAGGAGGGCATTTTTAGAACAAATAATCAATTTATCATTTAAAAGAGATTTAAGCGATGAAAACAAATATAGTATACTTAAACGGTTGAAAATTGTTGAAAGTAGATCAGCCCGCAATTTTTCCTTTATGTATTTATATAGAAGTCTCTTCATTATACGAAATAAAAGAAAATGACCATTTAACCATAGAGAATCGATAAACTATTGACGTCTAAGCTATTTTAACTAAATTGTGTCTCTATTATGCATATTAGGAATAAACTGACAAAGAACATGATATATGTTATTCACTTTCCCAACAAATAAGAAGCTTAGATAAGAGGGATTGGTATATTTCGTTTTCTTACTTAAAATCACTAAACCTAATGTCGAGGAGAGATTCAACTAGGATATTTTATGGACAGTGACAACAAAATTATATGATTGAATATAACAACGAATTATGTGCACATGCGTGTAATTCTACATAACACTATGAAAATGGAAATATTTACTATCTAACAACTTTGCCCTTCATTAAAACTTAATTGTAACAATAGTTGTAAAAATAATTGTAAAATTAGCAAAGTTAAAGAGATATTATCATATATTATATAATATATTCCATAAAAGAGAAAATTTACAAAATTCCATAAGTTCTTTTTCTATATTAAAAAAAAATAATAGAACAATTCGAACAAGTAGAACAAATTTACAAAGTTGAGCGCTAGTCAATCTTCTCCTGTGACAGAAACTAGGCTCTCATTGTAATTGGTGAGAGGGAAAGCGTTATCCAAAAATATTCTATGAATAGTATCCTTAGTCTCATGTGTCGTAGTATCATAGGAAAGTACTTCGCCGCTAGGAATATGTATGATCACTAAATCGCCAGATATTCCCACAACCAACTCCTCGCCCTTCCATACTCCTAACGGCACATCAGATATGGTGAAGGGTCCAACGCTTGCATAATATGTCCATGAAACTCCTGCGTCACATTCATTCATTATCCAGATCTTGTAAAAGAAATTCTGATCCACTTTGTGAGTATATCGAACCATGGCAATGGAATCCTTCATAACCACGAGTCTATCAAAACACATATAATCCATCAAATCAGAACGAACTTCAGACAACTCTATCAACCCGAACACCTCATCTCCCAAGTCAAACCACACAATGCCATCACCTCCTTTGCTTTTGTCATACGCTTCAGTGCACCAGTAATATTTCCCCTTCAAGTAGACACTGTCAGTTGGAAAGTCATCAAGAATATGAACTGGCGGGACGGCATCAATAATCTTCCATGTACTACTAGATGGTTTGCACGAATCAACACTTAGGCTGAATACTTCAACTTTATCCATCCATTCCCAATCACAATCATGATCCAGCAAGAAACTCCAATCATGATCCAGCAAGAAACTCCAAATCCTCACGACCTTGTAACCATTAGTGATGGGATCGATACCAAATCCAACACGACAGTAATTACGAATAAATTTTTTGTCCGGCAGCGAACAGGGGTGAGAAGAAGATGGTAAAGCCTTGCACTTTCTGGTAGCAGGGTTCCACAAATACGAACAGGGTTGAGAAGAAGATGGTAAAGCCTTGAACTTTCTGGTAGCAGGGTTCCACAAAGTCAAGTCACGCATATTGGAGACAAGAACAATACCATTAATAGGGCCAGCAACTTCTAAAACCTCATCAGACTTCTTCACTTGCTCTCTAAAAAAAGGCATATTTAGATTGGTAAACTTGATTGCTTGTGCATTTTCAGACATCAAGGTGTATTCCATTAACCCCCCAAACCAGTATCTCCTAGTTAAGACGGTACTACCATTGTTAGAAATGGCTCGAGTAAGATAGTGCTTAGTGATGAAGCTTGGCTCTTTCAAGATGTGTCTCCAGGATTTAGAGACACACTTGAATCGCAATAGGGATTTCACCGGTAGCCTTGCTAGCACTTCCACCAAAACATCCTCTGGTAAATGGTTTCCTACCATTGCTCTTGCTATTGAATTTTTCTTCTTTGACGTGAAAACAGATTCACACCTTCACGAGGGAAAGGAAAAAGAAAATTTGAAGCGATCAATAAATGGAATTATAGGGGCAAAATAAGCTTCATGGTATGTTTAATATTTTTAGAGCAATGCAAAAACATAAGTTAAACATAATTGTTAAAACCATTTTCACTAGATACATGTTTAAATGAGTTTCCCAACTGCTACCTCCTAATATGAAGCTTATTAGGCTCAAGAATCAATACGATAATTAAAACAGAATAGTATTTGGGATATTCAATGCTTCAATTCTTACTAAGATATATAAACCATTATGTTAGCCAAACTATGAAGGCAGAAGTGCAATATACAAAACCATGAGGGGAAAACCTGCAAACGTGGAAAACCTTATGGGAGTTATAGAAAAATTTTGTTCAAGGGAGAGAAAATAGAGAAATGGTGTTGGTTACTACTTTTTGAATTTTGAGTGAGAGAGAAAACGGCACCAATGTCAAAACTTAAAAATACTCCCAAATGTGATATTCCACATATTGTTAAAAAGAAAAAAGAGCAATGCTTGCGAAGAAGTAGAGTAGTAATTAGAAAGAAAAAGAAATTCCCTGATCACCTATTGGTTAAACCCAAAAAATCACATGGTTTAATTTGATAATTGTTATAGATTAAATTGATCACGTAGATTATGTATTAAAAATAGAATAGGAATATGATCATGCAATTTGATTATGCACCTCATGATCAGAGTGCTAAATAACATTTCTGAAATTATTATTGATAGCTTAAAAATCATACTATATAATGATCATGCAAGTTAATTTAGAGAGTTGCTATTTACACAAAAAAAAAAAAAATGCTGAGTACACCCCATTGTGGTGTTCGGCGCCCCTGCCGAACACAATTATGTGTGTACTAAGTGGTGTTCGGAACCCCAACCGAACAAAATTATGTGTGTACTAAGCCCTGCCAAACACACAATAGTGTACTCAACATTTTTTTTGGTGTAAATAACAACTCTCTTTAATTTAAGCTACTGATTCTGAGTAACAATATACTTGACCTTTCAGCAATCTGAAGGTAATTGGGAAGAAAGAAACGATTGAATTCAAGTCTATGAGAAAGATAAGTTCTTAAAGGTACAAACACTGCGCTTTCAACACAATTCACTCTTTTGACCCAAAAGTATTTATAAGCCCCAATGGAAACCAAATATAACAGAAAATTAGCAGTCTAACCTGTTATAACAAAGGAATCAGAGGCAATTGAACATAGCCAAAATTCGTTACCACTTCATTATCACCATGAGGGCAAACTGTAAATGAAGGAGAAAACTTAGTAACACCTACTCCAGCAAACCAAATATCCTTTCAACTGCTTTGCTTGGATCTAAATTTTGGGATTTATAATGAATTCACTTGGAAATCAAATAAAAGAGGAATACCAGAATATTTTCAAATAGCAGCAATATGTCAATGAACAAATTTGCAGGAAAAAAACTCAAATGGATGGTAAAAAGTATTCCCTCCATCCCAGTTGAAAAAATAAACCTCGACCTTTTGGTTGATTTGACCAGTTTCTACATAAATAAAGCAACTTGTTATTTGCTTGCTGCAATCCACAATGCCGTTTCAATGGTGCAGGGTTCACAAACATTTTGTGATTTTTTAATGATGGAATCATCCAAAGGTATTTGACTGAGCAGAAAACCATAAGCTAACCCAAAACCATTTCACTTACAATCAAGAACAACACCCCTAATCCATAGTTATTAAAGGCGACCGCCTGTCTCGCCTGAGGCGGGAGGCGAGGTACTACCGCCTTGAAGAAGGCCAGGCCAGGCGGATTCTCGAAGGCGAGGCTGAGGCATACACCTCCATCGACTTGGCGCAAGGCGGGAGGTGTGGTGAGGCGTCGCCTTGGCGACAGGGCCGAAAGAAGTTGTTTTTCTTAACCAAACGACGCTGTTTAAGTAAAAAAAAACCTTTTTTGACTCGATGTATTTCTCACCCGGCTCAAACGGGAAAAGAAACGAACCAGGGAAGTGAGAACAAACCCCAGATGCAACGAACCCTAGGCGTGACCATCCCTACCGGCGACGACGAAGGAATCAACCATCCTAGGCAGTGACGACGACCGGATGCCACCCCCCTGCGACGCGAGTCAGTACGTACCTCTCTCTCTCTCTCTCTCTCTCTCTCCACTCTGTTTTCGTTTTCTTTTTCTTTATCTTTTCTTTTTTGCTTTTTTCTTTTAAATCAACCTTCGCCAGAGTCAGGTATTATTGATTGACTTATTCTTTCTATTTCTTGTTCTTTTCCTTTTTTGTTTCTTTTTTTTTTAACTTTTTTTAGTGGAGAGGGTATACTCTATTTATTTTATTTTTTATTCTACTTCTTTTTCCTTCTTTTTTACTCTGTTTTATTTCGACTTCTTTTTTTTTTCATTTTTTTTGCTTCTTTTTTTTTGTGGACAGAATGGCAGATTATACTCTGTTTTTTTCTTCTTCTTTTACTTTGTCTTTTTTTTTTCCTTTACTTTGTTCTTTACTATATACTTGAACTTAATTTCAGATATTATTCTTATTTATATATGCTTTGGAATTTGTTATAGTACAATAAATAAATATATGTATTATTTTTCCTAATTTGTCCCCTTGCTTGCCTTTCGATCTCTCGCCTCAAAAAAGTACCTCTCGCCCGCCTCTCGCCTTCCGCCTTTAATAACTATGCACTAATCATACTATATACATAAACTACTCCCTCCATCCCACAAAATGATTCCTATTTTGACTTTCGAAAGTGAATTTAACCATGTGAAATTCTGGTGATACAAAGTATAAGTTTAGTTACATTCTCGAAATAATAAAACTTGTAATTCATTATGGAAAATGGAGTTCAGCAATAGACGAGAGAGAGAAGGTTAAAATCATAGATTTGATGAAATAACCTCTAAATTTTCTGACAATATATCAACTACGTGGGATATACGAATCGATAACAATCCATTTTTGCATCAGAAAATGAAGGAGTACAGTGAAACCAATTTCCGATTAACAAGGACGATGAAATTAAAAACTGGGTTTATGCTACAAAAAGAATTGGAACGTACAAGCCGACCATACAAAAGGAAAATAGAAATCAAAAACCCTAGTTTCACATCATCAAATCAAATAATGAGAGATTCTGCGTATCATAAATAATAAGACAGATTGAGTAGGGAGAGAAAAAGGATTTACTAACGATTAATCGGTGAAGAATGATGTATCGAACCATACCAATGACGAGCTGCACGCAAAGCCAATCTTCTCCCTCTCGATTTGGGACTAGGGATTGGGGTTGGGGATTGGGGATGTTTGATGGTCTTGTAATCGCAGACATTAGTCAGACACGCGTATATATATCAATGCAGTATGCTGTCTGAGGGAAAAGCCTTCCTCCTTTTTTTTTTTTTTTTTTTTGAGAGCGTTCTTTTTTTAAAGTAAAACTTTTTTTTTCATTTATTATTAAAAAATAGTTTCGTTTGTCTATAAAAAAAAAAGTTTTACTTCAATTTTCTTTGATTAACTTGCTCAAAATTTTCACTAAAAACTTACAAAAATTTAGTTATTTTAAAAATTATTATTAATATTATATCAATAATTAAAACGTTGTTACTTGGAACATAATATATAATTAATTTTAAATGTTGTACTCTTATGGAATGGAGTAATATATATATATATATATATATATATATATATATATAGTGTTGCTCACACCAAAGTTGTTGGAGGTGAACCCGAAATTTAAGCTAGCATCGGAGAGTTAATTTGTTAAAAATTGGTGATGAGGTGATGATTTTTTCTTCGCTGCCGTGAGTCAGTAACATAATTTGCAGACGAAGAAATATGGACCATACAAGATCAACGTTAATGCGTATGTGGTGGAGTTACCTGAGTGGATCGATGGACCATACAAGAAATATGGACCATACAAGATCACCGTGAATTGTGAAGTTACTTGCTAATTCTCACGCCAGAGGGTTTTCGCTGGCACAATCCAGCCTCCTTCACGGTGTTTTCTATTGATCACAGGTTTCCTCAAGAAATCTTCATGAACAAAGCTAGAGCAATCCCTACAACACGAAGTCGGCATCCTATTAGACTATATCTGGCATCTACGTGGAACTGACGTTGTCACCACATACTCTTTTTGCGTGATCAAGACTCAGAGGCATGTTGCGCTGGAGTTATTTTCTTTATTGATTTATAACTCACTAGGAGTGACCTTGGGTGAAGATATAGCCTGAATCTTCTTTTGTAAAGGATTGATGTAACTGTGTAAAGACATGGGTTACGGTACAAACATCCTCGCCAACAAGCCCCTGGCCAAACCCTGGCTTGTAATTGCGTAAAGAGATACCGATTAACTCAGTTCCTCCCCCGCCTTGATTTCGCATATTTGTACATTAGGTGCCTTCTGTCATCTCCGCTTTTTAATGCTACTAAATAACCCCAAAATTCTAACGGTATCTTTGAGTTTAGCCAACCCATAACCTTTTTTCAAGATACTTGATATATACTAAAAGCTTTGTCATTCAAAACTGGCAGCCTCTTGGTCATTTCCTTCACCAAATCTTCCATAACTGATGAAGAAGGCAACAAAAATATGTTGTCCTCTCCAAAAGATGCCTTTATGGTCACCATCTTCACATCTTGCACTAGCTTAACGGAAAAAATTGACCATATGCATTGCGTGCTTTAAGATCAAACAAGGTACCACTAGTGTTGTTCCTTTTTGAAGACAACTCACTAAGGTATTAGGTGTCCTACACGACTCTTCAATGTTGACTGACGAACTGCAGAAATGTGGTATTTACACAGATTAATCATAAATAACAATCAGATATATGAAAACATGAGCAGAAATACATATTTATACTATAACTTACCTACAAGGCCCTCCGAAGAATATCTAGTTTTCATGTGTTCTTGATCTGGTATTTTCTAACTATATATGATTATTGTCTTTAAAGAAATGAAATCATTGCTTTGTTCTGCACGAACAAAGCCATGCTCATTGTTCCTAATAGCTTCATCAATTGATTCTTGAAATGATAATTCATTTATCTATTCTCCCGGTGAGGTAACCTTGAAAGTTCCGAGATGTTGCTTCAACATTGTCAATATCAAGTCCAACGAATTCTGGGCATCTATATTACAATTTGACTAGCATGATGGCAAATCATATACTAGAGATTTCTGGTATGAGAACTTCTTGTGCATATTGCAAGATAACTACCCCAGGCTTGTAAGCGCACATAGTGAGCCGAGGGTACTCAATTAAGCTGAATCGGGATACATCTTGGAAAAAATATAGCATACGAGTTGAAATGTCTCGCCAAACAATCTCTTAGCCTATTAATTTCAAATGATAGGCATCACATGTGTTGGGCCTACATTTTAGTCAACTTGTTTACAACTTACGCGTATCATCTTGGAACTAACAACTTCAGTTCTCCTACTGCATCTTGACTATTTTTGCAGGTTAAATTATTGTTACATTACAACCTACATTTCAGGAAATATGTCAACGGATAAGAAGACTGATTCAGCAACGTTTCCTCATCAACAAAGCCAACAATGGATCCTTATCTCTTCCACTAGCATTGTGGCGAGAATATCTCAACAAGTTCAACCGATTTCCTATATTTTAGGCTTATTGTTTTCTTTGCAATTCGAGGTATAAAAAGGGGAGGAACACTTGTATTTTACACACACATTCTCACTAGATTAAGCTCCCTTACATACGCTCTTAGTCTTGTATTCAACCTGATTAATAAATCATTTGGTCGAGGCAGGTTCCTAAACCTCCCGGGGTTTTGTGCCGGCGAACAAGTTGTTCAAGGGCTTTCCCTAGTTAACAAAATTCTTTGAGTTCATTTCTATACAACCTTATAGTCATTGTACCCAGATTCAATCCACTTTTGTCATCTTCCTTGTCGTTTGTATCCCTTGTAGAAATTTGACCAAAACAACATGCATGTCGAAAAACTCTATAATCATTATCTTCACCGAAAAGTTCAAACACCTTTTTGGCTAACACTTGCTTAAAACTGCTTGTATCAATTTAATGCAGACTCTCGTCCAAAGTGTCACCAAACATTGCAACCCTGTTATACCCATATGGGACCCACGTTTGAGCGAGACAAATTTAATGTGTTTCAAGAACCAATTGCAACACCTCTTGAAGTTCATCTTTGGCATGCTGAAAACCTTCTGGCATCTAATAAAAATATTCTCTAAGAATGTATTATTAATAACACTTAAAGAAGAGAACACATTTGACAAGTGCATCACTTGGGCTTACTTTATTCTCTACGAATTCTTTTGTGACGTGAGATCTTAGACTAACAACCTGCACGAGAAGTGAGAAATAAAAATAAAGTATTTCTTAGATCTTGTACGATTCATGAAAAATGATTTGGTTCTTGAACTCTTTTCACTTCATTGTTAACATGATATGGCAAAGGAAAATCTCCGCTGCCTACCAACTCAAGTACACCAACGCAGTACGTAGTAGAATTCCAGTCATATTCAGAGATCATTATCTTAACAATGAGAGATCATTATTGCTGGAAAATAGAGTCCTTGACCTGGTTAAGCCTTAACATATCTCAACACCATATATATACACAGCCTGCAAATGATGCATTCTAGGAGCTTGTACAAAATGGCTTAATAGTACTTGTACTGCAAAGGCCAGGTCAGGCCTTGTAATTGTCAAATACAAAAGCTTGTCTACTAATTTTCTGTGGTAGGAAGGATCGATCGGTCAACAAGTCACCTTCAGAGGATCTCAATTTAACATTGGGATCAAGAGGTAATATAATTGGTTTAGCATCAAGAAGATTAGCCTCCTTGAATAAATCAAGGCATATTTTCTCTAAATGAGGCATTCTTTTTGCTGCTTCACTTCCTTCAGGTTTGTCCTTGGTTTTTCTCTCTGTTATTCGTTCCTATCTTCTTATGCTCTTTAGTTTTTAGCTCGGTGGATTTCCACTCTGTTTCTCTTTTGGTTAGATCTGTCTTCTTTCTTTTCTTCAATATCATTTTCCTTTATTTATTTTGGGGACTTTTCTAATATTTTTGTTTGCAGGTATGTGTATTTGCTTTTCTTAAAATAATATTGCCTTCTTTAGGGTATGGTATAACCATTATCCTATTTCAAGTTTAACCTTCATGACCTCGGACATCATACCTAGCTACTTCTTGCTTGGTGAAGTTTGGGAATCGCTCCAAGGGTAAGACTTGTAAGTTTATTTCAATTTTTATTGTTTAAATTATGTATTTATTCATATGTTTGCTTTAACAAACGTGAAATGTATGTGTTTGTGTACGTGTGGGAGTGTGAAAAAAGTACTCTTCTTTTACATATTAAAGATCATTTATGTATCAAACAAACTGCAAATGGTGTGTTTAAATTGTCCAAGATCAAGATGAGCTGCAGCTCTTGGAGTCAAAGCGTGCTGTTTTATAATTCTATTGTACTGTCTCCTTTGATTGACCACACAAATTCTTTATATTGTATTCTTTTACCTATTTACTGCTTCTCTCTCCAAGTTCTTGTTCTAAATGTTTGAATGGGTCAAGAAGACCGATTTATTGGAACCAGAACGACATCTTTAGTGGTTTCCTTGGGTATATCATATTGATTCTCGCACCTACATGTTTATGGTTCTTCCCATGATTTCTTACTCACCTCATTTTAATGTGTGCATGTCTGGTGATCTGTGGCCTCTACTTCAAGTCTCGCAGGCTTCTTTTACCTGCTATCTTTGAGGCCACCGGCCACCACGGTCTGCTTGTTATTATCTATTTATCTAGAAATTTTCTTGTTTGTAATTTTCTCGTTTGTAGGTGCGCTATTTCTGTGGATATGTGCCATGTGTACTTTTTTATCCATCTGTAGTATTGTCTCGTTCCTCTTGTTACAAAGCTGCTCTTTTCTATTGACTAGTTAAGTGCATATGTGTTGTATGTGTTGTTAAAATTTTCTTAAAGTGTTTTGCTAACTGCTTCAATTTTTTGTTTACATCTAAATTGTTGAGCTCTTTTTGTGTTTTCATGTTTACAGAATTATTAGACTTATAAATTGTTTGGTTTTGTGTTTAGCTTTTTTTAGTACTTTGTTTTTCTTTTATTTAGAATGTATGCTCTTTTATCAATGTATAACAACTTATCCAATACCTTTGTCTTTTTTGTTGGTGATTGTTGTATCTCTTTTTTTTAATTAGTTTTTTTTTATAAAAAAAAATACGCTGACTCGCTTATTTTTTGTTTTCCAAAAAAAAAAATTTGTTTCATATGAATATTTAATTTATATTTATTATAAATATAATACTTATTTTCTATACAATCAAAATCAGTTAATGACCATCCTAATTAAAAAAATTTAAAAAACCAGTGCAATAAAGTTCCTATATACGAAAAAAAAAAAAACTACATATGTTTCTGAAAATTATCCTTTACGAGACTTTAAAGGATATAATTCACGAGAATTAATGAAATTATATATATATATATATATATATGTGTATATATATATATATGTATATATATATATATATATATATGTGTGTGTGTGTGTGTGTGTGTGTGTGTGTGTTTATATTTCCCATTTGTGACTCCTTTTTGTTTTAACGCCAAACAAAAATTAGCCTCAATGTAACCGCCAAATCCCAATTTGCACCCTAGATCAAAAATTGTGTCAAAGTCATATACCATGTTACATTTTGTCCCACTTTACCCCCTAAGTGCGACGGACGTTACAAGTTTGACGTTAAGTTGACACTTGAGAGTCACATGAGGGGCATTTTGTTCATTTAGATTGGGGGTGCAAAGTCGGATTTGGTGCATTATTTTTTACTAAAATATTCTTTATTTCACTTCAAATATAAAAAAATAATTAAATTTTTAATAGTAAAAAAAATAAAATTAGAATTTGTGCCTATAATTTTCTGTTTTGTTTTTTTTTTCATTTATTACCCCCTCTTTCTCCTTTAGTCAAAGTTATGTCATTTCTTTTTAATCTTTCCTCATGTCTGGTTCTACTTTTCTTCTTCTTCCTTGGCACCAACACAAAGTCACCTGAAAACCTAACGCCGGCGTCAAGATCAACGATACTCTCTCTCTCTCTCTCTCTCTCTCTCTCTCTCAAAGTTTCTCTTTCTTTCTAACCAGTAATGTAAATCTAAGTTGGATGAGAAACCCCCAAGTATACCTCGATCTCACCACCAACGTCACCACCACCACTGTCGTTGCCTCAAATGGGCGGGTTGATTTCAAACTCTAAAACAGCTTCGCCAAAGTTTATGACATCAGAGTGATTTAGAGATCAAAAAAATAATTCTAAGAAGTTTTCGGAACCCATTCCAAACACCAAACCTTGGAAAATCTTGAATTCAAATCGAAGGTAAAGAAAATTGTAAAAGCCCTAATGTCGGAGTCCAAAATGGTCGACGAAGCACTTGAGACCATTGTCAATAGGTTCAATATTCGATTGTATTCACCCAGTTCCACAATAATTTTTTTAAATCGTTCTTGGTTTTTCTCGCAAGATCTAATCAATCTTGCTGGAGAGATAAAAATGAATCTAATGATTTAATTGGCTAGGTAGACATCGTAAAAAAAACTCACCGATTGTTTCCAAGTTCAAGCATAGCCGAGAAGAGGAACACAATCGCCGCCGGAGAAGACAGACCCCGCTGATGTACAATAAGATTGTGTATTAAAATGACCAAAATGCTCCTCTTTCAACTTAACGTCAAATTTGTAACATCCGTTGTACTTGGGGGGCAAAATGAGACAAAATATAACATGATGTATGACTTTGACACATTGTTTGATCTGGGGTGAAAAGTGAAATTTGGTGATTACATTGGGGGGGGGGTTTGCTAATTTTCGTTTGGCTTAGTTTTAATAATAAGAAATTAAGGTGAGATTTGGTAAATATTTTGGGGGAAATTTATATTTTGGCAAAATACGATTAGCTCTTGAAAGTGTCCACTAAATCTCACCTTGCATCCCAACCTACAAAAGTGTTTTACTTTTATATACAATTTTGCATGTTATCTGTCAGACTGTCACACTTTGTCCCCTCCCATCCAAGGGTGTTTAAAATAGAGCAAAAACTTAGAAAAAAAAATCATCTTACGGGTATTCTGTATGACATATCTCCCTGACCCGACCCATTTTTTATTGGTGGGCTGAGTTATGAGAGAGTGGGGCTTCATCTTACGAATTAGGATCCGTAAGACAGTCTCACAAGAGAACTACTCTTAAAATAGTAATGGAAAATGGCATATACATGTCACATGAGGAGTGATTTGGTCATTTTGCTTGGGGTGCATAGTGAGATTTGGTTATAATTTTAGCATTTAGTTAACCATTGTATATTTAAGATAAGTTTTTAATTAAAAATAATAAATAACCTTTCAATAATCCAAAAATAATTAAAATTTGTCTCATATTTATTTTGAAAGTTAAAAAAAATGCAATATTCCAAAAAATAAAATTCAGATTTTATTTAATTTCTTTTCTTACCCCTCACTTTCTTCCATCAACCTCATCCTTCATAAACCCACCACCATTACCACCACTAAATCTCACCTTGCATCCCAACCTATAAAGTGTCTAACTTTTATACAAAATTTTGTTATTTCTCTAACTTTGCTCTCCGTCCATGGGTGTTAAAATTAGTGCAAAAACTTAGAAAATTAAAGACTGTCAAAGACTGTTTTATATGTATTTTTTGTAAGACAGATCTCCTTGACCTGATCCACCGTGTGTTAGTGGGCTGAGCTATGAGAGAGTGATGCTCTATCTTAAAAGTTAGTATCCGTAAGACAGTCGCATATGAGACCTAACTAAAATTAGTAGTGGAAAATGGCATTTACATGTCACATGAGGACTGATTTGGTCATTTGCTTGGGGTGCAAAGAAAGATTTGATTATAATTTTATCATTTAGTTAACCATTTTATATTTAAGATAAGATTTTAATTAAAATAATAAATAATCGTTTTAATAATCCAAAAATAATTAAAATTTGTCTCATATTTATTTTAAAAGTAAAAAAATGCAATACTCCCAAAAATAAAATTTAAATTTTATTTAATTTCTTTTCTTATCCCTAACTTTCTTCCATCAACATCATCGTTCATTGACCCACCACCATTACCACTAGCCTCACCACCTCAACCATTAACCCAAAAATACATTTTTTATTTAATTTTATTAATTTATTTTTCTTATTCCTTACTCCTTCCCTCGAATTAAACCATACACAAAACCCATCATTTATAGACCTACCACCACCACAACCATAAATTTCACTATTTACAAACCCAAATTTAATTTTTTGAATATTAAAATTTGAAGGTTTAAACCCAAACCCATTTAAAAATTTGAAGATCTAACAATACCGTATTTTACCTAAAATCACCACTGTCATCCCAAATCGCCGCGACCACCACCACCATCATCCCGGCCATCGCCGCCACAACCATCACCACCACCAAGAAATGCGCTCAACTTGTCTTGCTTAAATGGAGAAATAGAATTTTTGTAGCTTCCGTTCGACCACACTTCTTTCTTTGAATCTCTCTCTCTCTTTTTAGTCCCACCCCCATCGGTGTCAGCTCGCTAAGCAAGGAGAGAATCTAACATTGGGATGAGACTACTTAAAAGGATGTTAGTAGGTGACAATCTATTTCAATCAAAGGTGAGTTGCGATTGAAGAAAAGAAAGTCGATAGCCATGGGAGGGGAATAGAGTGATTCTCTCATCTAACTACCTCAGGTCTTATCGAAAGGTGTAAGCAAATGAAGACCAAAAGAGATTAGGGTTTGGAACCCAATTATGAAAATGAGTAAAATATATGGATTAGGTGGTTACTTAGCTAGAAATGAAGAGAGAATAAATTTTTTTTTTTGTAATTAAATAAAAAATAAAAACATAACTGGCATCTACATGGAACTGACGTGGTCACCACATACTCTTTTTGCGTGATCAAGACTCAGAGGCATGTTACGTTGGAGTTATTTTCTTTATTGGATTATAACTCACTAGGAGTGAACTTGGGTGAAGATATAGCTTGCATCTTCTTTTGTAAAGGATTGATGTAACTGTGTAAAGACATGGGTTACGGTACAAGCATCCTTACCAATAAAACCCTGGCCAAACCCTGGTTTGTAATTGTGTAAAGAGATACTGATTAACTCGGTTCCTCCTCCGCTTTGATTTCACATATTTTTACATTAGGTGCCTTCTGTCGTCTCCGCTTTTTAAGGCTACTAAATAACCCAAAAATTCCAACTGTAGCTTTGAGTTTAGCCAACCCATAACCTCTTTTCAAGATACTTGATATATACTAAAAGCTTTGTCATTCAAAACTGGCAGCCTCTTGGTCATTTCCTTCACCAAATCTTCCATAACTAATGAAGAAGGCAACAAAAACTTTATGTTGTCCTCTCCAAAAGATGCCTTTATGGTCACCATCTTCACATCTTGCACTAACTTAACAAAAAAAATTGACCATATGCATTGCGTGCTTTAAGATCAAAAAAGGTACCACTAGTGTTGTTCCTTTTTGAAGACAACTCACTTAAGATATTAGGCGTCCTACACGTACTCTTCAATGTTGACTGACGAACTGCAGAAATGTGGTATTTATCAGATTAATCATAGATAACAATCAGATATATGAAAACATCAGCATAAATACAAATTTATACTCTAACTTACCTACAAGGCCTTCAGAAGAATTTCTAGTTTTCATGTGTTCTTGATCTGGTTTTCTAACTATGATTATTGTCTTTAAAGAATTGAAATCATTGCTTTGTTCTGCACGAACAAAGTCATGCTCATTGTTCCTAATAGCTTCATCAATTGATTCTTGAATTGATAATTCATTTATCTGTTCTTCCGGTGAGGCAACCTTGAAAGTTCCGAGATGTTGCTTCAACATTGTCAATATCAAGTCCAACGAATTCTGGGCATCTATATTACTATTTGACTAGCATGATGGCAAATCATATACTAGAGATTTCTAGTATGAGCACTTATTGTGCATATTGCAAGATAACTACCCCAGGCTTGTAAGCGCACATAGTGAATGAAAGAGTACTCAATTATGCTGAATTGGGATACATCTTGGAAAAAATATAGCTTACGAGTTGAAATGTCTCGCCAAACAATCTCTTAGCCTATTTTCAAATGATAGGCATTACAAAAACATTATCTTCACCGAAAAGTTCTAACACCTTTTTGGATAACACTTGCTTAAAACTGCTCATATCAATTTAATGCGACTCTCGTCCAAAGTGTCACCAAACATCGCAGCCCTGTTATACCCATATGGGACCTACGTTTGAGCGAGACAAATTTAATGTGTTTCAAGAACCAATTGCAACACCTCTTGCAGTTCATCTTTGGCATGCTGAAAACCTTCTGGCATCTAATAAAAATATTTTCTAAGAATGTATTATTAATAACACTTAAAGAAGAGAACACATTTCACAGGTGCATCACTCGGGCTTACTTTATTCTCTACGAATTCTTTTGTGACGTGAGATCTTAGACTAACAACCTGCACGAGAAGTAAGAAACAAAAATAAAGTATAGATCTTGTACGATTCATGAAAAACGATTTGGTTCTTGAACTCTTTCCACATCATTGTTAACATGATATGGCAAAGGAAAATCTCCACATCATGGTTCTTCCCATGATTTCTTACTCACCTCATTTTAATGTGTGCATGTCTAGTGATCTCTGGCCTCTACTTCGAGTCTCGCAGGCTTCTTTTACTTGTTATCTTTGGGGCCACCGGCCACCGCGGTCTGCTTGTTATTATCTATTTATCTAGAAATTTCCTCATTTGTAGGTGCACTATTTCTGTAGATATGTGCCATGTGTACTTTTTTATCCATCTACAGTATTTTCTCGTTCCTCTTGTTACAAAGCTGCTCTTTTCTATTGACTAGTTAAGTGCACATGTGTTGCACGTGTTGTTAAAATTTTCTTAAAGTGTTTTGCTAACTTCTTCAATCTTTTGTTTACATCTAAATTGTTGAGCTCTTTTTGTGTTTTCATGTTTACAAAATTATTAGACTTATAAATTGTTTGGTTTTGTGTTAGGTTTTTTTAACGAGAAGAGGAACACAATCGCCGCAGGAAAAGACAGACGCCGCTGATGTACAATAAGATTGTGTATTAAAATGACCAAAATGCTCCTCACGTTTCAACTTAACGTCAAATTTGTAATGTCTGTTGTACTTGGTGGGCAAAATGGGACAAAATATAACATGATGCATGACTTTGACGCATTTTTTAATCTAGGGTGGAAAGTGGGATTTGGTGGTTACATTTGGGGGGGGGGTGGTTGCTAATTTTCGTTTGGCTTAGTTTTAATAATAAGAAATTAAGGTGAGATTTGGTGGATATTTTGGGGGAAATTTATATTTTGGCAAAATACGATTAGCTCTCGGAAGTATCCACTAAATCTCACCTTGCATCCCAACCTACAAAGTGTTTCACTTTTATATACAATTTTATTATCTGTCACACTTTGTCCCCTCCCGTCCAAGGGTGTTTAACAAAGGACAAAAACTTAGAAAAAATTGTCTTACGAATATTCTGTATGACATATCTCCCTGACCCGACCCACCTTTTATTGGTGGGCTGAATTATGAGAGAGTGGGGCTCCATCTTACGAATTAGGATCCGTAAGACAGTCTCACAAGAGAACTACTCTTAAAATAGTAATGGAAAATGGCATATGCATGTCACATGAGGAGTGATTTGGTCATTTTGCTTGGGGTGCATAGTGAGATTTGGTTATAATTTTAGCATTTAGTTAACCATTGTATATTTAAGATAAGTTTTTAATTAAAAATAATAAATAACCTTTCAATAATCCAAAAATAATTAAAATTTATCTCATATTTATTTTGAAAGTTAAAAAAATGCAATATTCCAAAAAATAAAATTCAGATTTTATTTAATTTCTTTTCTTATCCCTCACTTTCTTCCATCAACCTCATCGTTCATAGACCCACCACCATTACAACCACTAAATCTCACCTTGCATCGCAACCTACAGTGTCTCACTTTTATACAAAATTCTGTTATTTCTCTAACTTTGCTCCCTCCCGTCTATGGGTGTTAAAATTAGTGCAAAAACATAGAAAATTAAAGATCGTCTTACATGTATTTTTTGTAAGACAGATCTCCCTGACCTGACCCACTGTGTGTTGGTGGGCTGAGCTGTGAGAGAATGAGGCTCCGTCTTAAGAGTTATGATCCGTAAAACAGTCTCACAGGAGACTTATCTAAAATTAGTAATGGAAAATGGCATTTTCATGTCACATGAGGACTAATTTGGTCATTTGCTTGGGGTGTAAAGAAAGATTTGATTATAATTTTATCATTTAGTTAACCATTTTATATTTAAGATAAGTTTTTTAATTAAAATAATAAATAATCATTTTAATAATCCAAAAATAATTAAAATTTGTCTCATATTTATTTTTAAAGTAAAAAAAATGCAATACTCCCAAAAATAAAATTTAAATTTAATTTAATTTCTTTTCTTATCCCGCACTTTCTTCCATCAACATCATCGTTCATTGACCCATCACCATTACCACCAGCCTCACCACCTCTACCACCTCAACCATTAACCCAAAAATTAATTTTTGATTTAATTTTATTAATCTCTTTTTATTATTCCTTACTCCTTCCTAGATCCGGAAAAATCAGCCCAGCCCAATGGGCCGGCCCAGTCAGTCCGATGTTTGCATCGGCTAAAGTTTAATTTTTGGAGGCCCAAAAAAATGCGGGTCTTTTTGGCCTGGTCCAGTAGGCCCGACGGTTCAATTGGGCTTGCGTAAAAAAAGCTCGAGGCTTTTGGGCTAGGCCCCGCCCGCTCTATTTTATTATTATTTTTTTTTTACAAGTCTAACACTTATTTACTCGTTTAGACATTTACTTAACAAAACAAACGACACGGGGGCAGGGACACGGGCACGGCTCAACAAGTCAACATTCAACAAAAGAAATCTCAATCTCCCATTCTCCCTAATCCCTATGAAGAAGGCGAATCCCTAACCCTAACCCGCACGCCGAACGCCACAATCTCAGTCTCAGACTTGATCGCCGACAATCTTGATCTTCTCATCTTGATCGCCGACAATCTCTCATCTCGATCTTCTGTCACAGACGACGAGAGCCACCGACCGATCTTCTCTGTCTCATCCTGATCTTCTCATCTCGATCTCTCTCATCCCATGAACACATGAACACTACTCCCAATTTCAAGTTGCCACCACCACCACCTTAACAAGCTCCACTGTTCCACGGCTCCACAGGTACAAATTCTCCATTGTTGCTTTTGAATCAATTGTTAGTTTGAATTCCTTTAAACTGTGACTAGTAAGAAGCAGTGTTCTTAAAATCGCTAGGCGGGCGCTAGGTACCAAAGCAGGGCCTAGCGCTTAGGAGCCTAGTCGGGGTTTAGTTGGGGCCTAAAAATTGAGGCATAATTACACCACAGATCCATAACCATAGATCCATACCAAACCTACTGCAACAATAGTAAATAACTAAATATAACCAAATAAACTAAAATTAATGATCAAATTACAAGATTAAAAGTTAAAAAGTTAAAAATTAAAATCAAATTCAATATAATTTCAAAATAGAGGGGAGAAGGAAAATAAGTGGCCAAAATATGAATTACCCCCCAAGCTTTCTACCAAATCCCAAAGTGCCCCCCACATAAGGTTTGCCCCAGAAACCCGTCTGACATTTCTAATTTTCCCAGTTAGCCTCCTGGCCGTCAACCACGTTAAAAAATTAACGTTTTTGCATCACGTGCCTTGCACGAGGGGTGCAAAGTGTCCAAAGTCAAAGTATCAAAAATAAAGGGGTGCAAAGTGTCCAAAGTCAAAGTACCAAAAATAAAAACAAAACAATTAAACTTTTTTTTCCTTTTAAACAAAAAACAATTTCTCTCTCTCTCTCTCTCTCTCTCTCTCTCTCTCTCTCTCTCTCTCTCTCTCTCTCTCTCTCTCTTTTTTCATTGGTTGGTGTTTGTAATTGTGACGGCGATGGACGGTAGCAATGGAGGAAGTGGCGGCGTCGCCGCCAGTTCCGGCGGCAAAGGTATTATGCTGTTTGGCATTAGATTAACAGAAGGATTGTTTAGGAAGAGCGCTAGTATGAACAATCTAGCTCAGTTCGATCAGCCTCAGGATAACAACGTTGATGTCCCCGCCGGATACGTATCTGACGACGTTGTTCACGCCTTCGCTGGAAGCCGCGAGCGTAAAAGAGGTAAACACATAAATTAATTCCAATCACGATTAACACCACGGATCTCGAAAAATTAATGAAACTTTTTGTTTCGATTGTGTCTAACATGTGAGTAGATCGTGAAATCGAGAAGTAAGTGATTGGATGTTTGGTTAATCACTTGAAACGATCGTAAATTATAATTAATGATTTTCGGTGATTGATTTGTGTAGGAGTGCCGTGGACGGAGGAGGAGCATAGACTGTTTTTGGTTGGTTTACAGAAGGTCGGGAAAGGTGATTGGAGAGGAATTTCAAGAAACTTCGTGAAAACACGGACGCCGACGTAGGTAGAAAGTCATTGCAGAAATATTTTCTCCGGTGGAACAACCATAACAGGCGCCGCCGGAGATCTAACCTCTTTGACATCACTACAGATACGGTAAATCATTTATCCTATATTTCTTCAAAAAGTTTAATTGTTTTGTTTTTATTTTTGGTAGTGGGTGGTGGTGGTGATTTTGGTAGTGGGTGGTGGTGGTGATTTTGGTAATTGATGGTGGTGGTGATGGTGATTTGGTCAGTGGGTGGTAGTGGTGGATTTTGGTAATGGGTTAGATGAAATTAAAAGAAAAAAAAGTTTAATTGTTTTGTTATTATTTTTGGTAGTGGGTGGTGGTGGTGATTTTGGTAATTGATGGTGGTGGTGATGGTGATTTGGTCAGTGGGTGGTGGTGGTGGATTTTGGTAATGGGTTGGATGAAATTAAAAGAAAAATTTTTTTTATTGTTTTGTTTTTATTTTTGGTACTTTGACTTTGGACACTTTACACCCCTTTATTTTTGATACTTTGACTTTGGACACTTTGCACCCCTCGTTCAAGGCACGTGATACAAAAACGTTAATTTTTTAACTTGGTTGATGGCCAGGAGGCTAACTTGGAAAATTAGAAATGTCAGACGGATTTCTGGGGCAAACCTTATGTGGGGGGCACTTTGGGATTTGGTGAAAACCTTGGGGGGTAATTCATATTTTGGCCAAAATAATTTAATAACTTAAGGGGGGAGGGGAAATATTTTAATAACTTGAAGGGGGAATACTTAATAGCTTATATAACATTAGAACCTTATTGTTATTTTAAAAATTGAAAAGTGAAAGTAAAAAGTTGAAAATGATAAAATTTAAAACTCTCCCAGGCCTGGAAAGGAAAGGGGACGGGGAAAGCTAAAGCAAAAAAGAAGATCTGCAGCCCTCCGGTCCAGACGCCAGTCACCCTCATCACCCACCGATTTAAAACTTAAACATATAGTTAGCTTTCCGTCAAATATTTCAAAAGGTCCCCTACGATTTGAAGCTCTCCCACGGCCTCTCTCAGTTGATGGCGAACCCTCCGATCCAGTCACCATCACCCACCGACGGCAGCAATGACCTCCCTCTCTCTCACACACGACGGCAACGACAGGTTAGATCTCTCTCGCTCTAGCTTTCTCTCTCTCTCTCTCTCTCTCTCTCTCTCTCTCTCTCTCTCTCCACAGTCACTCTCGCTCTCTCCTTCGCTCACCGGAGTTCTCCCTCTCTTTCACCAGCGGGGCGTTAGGCGGCGTCGACAGCAACTAATCGGCGCCTAGGCCGAGACAACGGCAATTTATCACGTTGGCCATTTTTTGGCCGATTTGATAATTTTTTCAGCGCTTGGGGAATGCCTAACGCCTAGGCGGGCGCCTGGGCCGAGTTTTCAAACACTGGTAAGAAGTAAGAAGCACGGGCCACTTTGAAAACTTGTGGATTTCTTCCGCTTAATTAATATTATGTTAAGCTCCTGCATATATATATATATATATATATATATATTATTTCCTTGAAGTGTAAATTGGGAGAAAAGTTCCTTTGTTTTTCTGTATTTTTCTTTTTTATTTCGTGATATTTGATCTTTATTATATTATTTTAATTTTGTATTCAATCATCTAAGTTTCTAATTTAGTTTTTGTATTGTGTATATTATGTGTTCGTTTAGTTCGAGGAGTATCGTTAAGAAATGAGAGAAATGAATTCAAGTCAAAGCAAGTCTCAGCTTGATAGTTACTTGCAAGAAGCATGCACCGTTGAAACTGATATAGATGTGCTTGAATATTGGAGAATGAATAGGTATCAATTCCCTCGGCTTGCAATTATGGCCTGTGACATTTTAAGCATTCCAATCACAACAGTGGCTTCAGAATCCTCGTTTAGTATTGGTGGTCGTATCTTGCACAAGTAAAAAAATTGTCTACTCCCCGAGAGCGTGCAAACCCTCATTTGTACTCGTAGTTGGCTACATGGATTCAAAGAAGCTGGACCTTCTGGTAATTTTAGTTATTGATTTTTCTTTTCTTTCATTATAAAAAGATTTTTCTTTCTCTTTACTTGCAATAATGAATTAATAATATTTATTTCTCTTTTCTTTCTTACAGAATCGGATGCACAAGAACTGGAAGAAATGCAATTGTCTAAAGAAGATTCTAATATTATTCTTGATGATGACTGATGAGTGATGGCTTCATGGCTTGAGAGTTCAAATTTTGTAAACAATGCCCTTTAGATACTTAGCTGCTCTTTATTTCTAAACAATGCCAAGGATTGTTTCTTTGTTCCTTTTAGTTTATTGGAGGATATGTGGTGTACTGGTGGTTTGGTGATGAACTGATGATTGGCTAATGGCTATTGTTTTTGTTTAGTAAGTAGTAACTTAGACCTTAATTTGGGCAGCAGTGAATGAGCAGCTTAGGAATTGAGCAGCAGTGAATGTCCAGTAAATGTGAATTGTTCCTTTGTTTTTCTTAGTTTATTTATTTTTCCAACTAGGGCTTTTTGGCCCGATGGCCCGAAGGGCTTTGGTGGGTTGGGCTGATTTGACTTTTCTTAGGCCCTAGGAAAATTGGGCCCAACCCGGCCCGGCCCAATATTAAGTGTTGGCCCGGTGGGCTTGCACTGGGCCAGCTCAGCCCAGTCCATTGCCAGCTCTACTGTCCTTCCCTCGAATTAAACCATACACAAAACCCATCATTTATAGACCTACCAATACCACAACCTTAAATTTCACTATTTACAAACCCAAATTTAATTTTTTGAAGATTTAAACCCAAACCCATTTGAAAATTTTAAGATCTAACAATACCGTATTTTACCTAAAACTACCATTGTCATCCCAAATTGCCGCGACCACCATCATCCCGGCCATCGCCGCCACAACCATCACCACTACCAAGAAATGCGCTCAACTTGTCTTGCTTAAATGGGGAAATAGAATTTTTTGTAGCTTCTGTTAGACCACACTTCTTTCTTTGAATCTCTCTCTCTCTTCTTAGTCCCACCCCCATCGGTGTCAGGTCGCTAAGCAAGGAGAGAATCTAACATTGGGATGAGACTACTTAAAAGGATGTTAGTAGGTGACAATCTCTTTCAATCAAAGGTGAGTTGCGATAAAGAAAAGAAAGTCGATAGCCATGGGAGGGGAATAGAGTGATTCTCTCATCTAACTACCTCAGGTCTTATAGAAAGGTGTAAGCAAATGAAGATCAAAAGAGATTAGGGTTTGGAACCCAATTATGAAAATGAGTAAAATATATGGATTAGGTGGTTACTTAGCTAGAAATGAAGAGAGAATAATTTTTTTTGTAATTAAATAAAAAATAAAATATAATTTTATAATAATATAAATACTAAAATAGGTTAAAGTGAATTAGCCCCAAATTTTACTTTGCACCCCGATCCAAGTGACTACTAACATAGCCCTCATGTGACATGTACATGTCAAATTTTACTATATTTCTAACGCACATAAGACAAAATGGCTAATTTGGATACACAAAGTTGGACACTTCATAGGTTGGGGTGCATAGTAGGATTTGGTGGATACATTATAGTGAAAATCATATTTTGGCCTTTTTAAGGTTGAATAATATCATCTAATTTTGCAAATAATTAATGCAATTGAGTTATTTCATTTTTCAAAAAAGATTGGGAAGAAAGTCATTTCTACGTTCTTCTCAAATGCAAGTTTTGTATGATTTTTTAAGACAATTTTCGTCGGTAAAAGATTTTGAATTAGCTTGTATGGTGTCTACAACTCAATAAACCACCTTGCAGTGAAAAATGCCTATTCTCATTGTTGTTGGAGACTTTTTTTATAACGTTTTTAGAATTTAGTTTGGACTCATAGTGTTAGGAAGTGGAAATATTGATTTGATTTGGAGATTTTTAAATGCTTGTTTTAAATTGACATACTAATAAGAGTGAACAAATTCAAAGTAAAAAGACGTTGCTCATTAAATTTTAACACTATTTCTTTTAGGATAATTTATTTTGCAATCTAGAAAAAAGTGTGTAGATATTCATAGTTATGGTTAATTTGAAAAAAAAATATTAATAACACATTATTTATTTATTTTTAAAAGGTTTTATTTCCATATTTCAAAATAAAATTTTCAAAGATAACATATATATTTTTACTTTAACGTTATTACTTAACATAAGGTTTAACTTAACGGGAGACTGTTTCTTGGATTCCCACTTTCAGAAGAGCTTTGCAAGATTGGGAGCTTGGGGGGATCGGTCATCTGGTCATCTGGTAATCTTTCTGAGCTTCTGTACGCCAGAAAATTCATGTTCACAAGGACGATCGAGCCATTTGGGAGGTCTCCAAAAATAGGACTTTTTCAGCGAAGTCCTATTATTTGGCTTTGATTGGCAGCAGTCGAAGTGCACCTGCTTGTGCACTGCCAGTTGCTACAAAAAAAGGGATGAAAAGAGTGTCAATCACCTGTTTGTGCACTGCCAAGTTGCTACAAAAATGTGGGACTTGGTTCTTCGTTTGTTTAGTGTTTTTTGGGTTATGCCTCGGTCTATTATCGAGCTGTTCAGAGGCTGGTTGTTGTACAAACGCAAGAGGAGAAATGCTGTATGGGATGCTGCCCCTTTGGCTATTTGTTGGTGCATTTGGAAAGAAAGAAATTGTAGAATTTTCGAAAACGTGGAGCTTGATTCAGAAAAATTGGAGAGAGTGATTCAAAACTTTGCACTTTTGGTGTTCGGATTCGAGTTCGAGGGTTGGGGATACTTTTGTTCCTTTCATGGATAGATTTTCCTTTTTTTGTAAATTTTTTCGAAGTATACTCCGTGTAAACAAAGGACGCGTCACCTGTTTTGATGCTTTTTCTATATACTTATTACTTATAAAAAAAAAGGACTGTTATATGTTTGTTGGCTTGGCCCAAGTGGCAGCCCAAACTGAAAGCCCAACCCCAGCCCATCTCCTTGGCGGTCCGCCCACTCAGCTACGCTAAACCGGAAGGTCTTCTAGACACTTCCCGAATTCACCCCCCCTTTGCTCACGTACTCCCACCTCATCAGTGCATACGCCCCTTTTGTAGCCTTCATATATATACTCGCTTCTTCTTCCAAGGCGTCACTGTAGGGTATAGAGAAAACACAAGATCTAGGGTTAGATTCAGCAGTCATCATCTCTCTCTCTCTCTCCCGTCACTGCCGTGGGTCTCTCTCTCTCTCCTCTTCTCTCTTTGTGAGTATGTGAGTGAGGAGTGTGAATGCATACACAGGTTGGGCTTTTAAAGGGTTTCCTTTGGGTGAGCTGGGCTTCTTCTTCTGTGAGGTTGAGAGGCATAGTGAGGGGTATCTCTGTTGGCATTCTTAGTGAGCCACCGGAGTTAGGTTGGGGTACTGTTGGGACTGTCTTCACCGGAATAGGGCGTGTTTGGGCTAGGGTTTTAGGGACTCGTGTTTGGTGGACTTGGACAGAGGAAGGGTTACTGAGCCTAACGTAGCAACAGCCGAGGTGTCAATCACCTGTGACGGCAAGTCGGTGAAGTATCACCGGCGGGATCTTGCTCGTTTTGATTCTCAGCTTGTTTTATCTCTTGTTCTGTTGACTAACATGTTAATCTTGTTCCTTGTTCTGCTCTGTCTCGTTTTACAGGTTGCAATAGTGTGGTTTCTCTTTACTCTGTTAGATTAGTCCCTTTAATCATCAGATCTGTATTCCCTCCTTTCTGTTGCACTATATTACACGAGCGTCTGGTGAGGACCCCCTAGTCAGTTTGTAATAGGCCTCAATTATTTGTAATAATAGCTTTTCTAGGGTTGTGTAACGATCTCGTAAGTGTAAGGCTGGTATAAACCCACAACAGTGGTATCAAAGCTACGGTGGTGCCTTCACGAATGGTGGTCGACGGTGGTCAACGGACCGTGATCCATTGTTTCCTTTCTTGTGTTTAAAAAAAAAAAGGCTAGTTCTTCGACTTCAACGTACAGTTTAGAACCTTTTAATGGGAAAACAGATTTTTCAATTTGGCAACAGAAAATGCGAGGCATTTTAATCAAATAAAAGGTTTTCAAAGCCTTAACATTAAAATTTTCTGAAAATGATACGGAAGAAAGCATAGCCGAAATGGATGAATGTGCATATTCATCCATCATTTTAAAACTGTCCGACTCCGTCTTACTTAAGATAGGAAAGTTAGAAAGTGCGAAAGCTTTATGGGAAAAACTATAAGAACTATACTTTGAAACTTCGTTGCCTAACAAACTTTACCTTCTAGAAAAGTTTTTCCGATTTCAACTTGACCTATCCAAAGATATGGACGACAATATTGATGTTTTTACAAAACTTGTTCAAGACATCAAACAAACTGGAGATAAACACATTGACGAGTATACCCCCATTGTCCTCCTTAATGCTATCCCCGAGTTGTATGCCGATGTTAAAGCTGCAAACAAATATGGGAGGGATGCCTTGACTCTAGACACTGTCATAAATGGTCTAAAGAGTAAGGAATTAGAATTAAAGACTAAGGGTAAATTGTCATCATCTAGTGAAGTCCTTATGGTGAGAGGAAGAACACAAAACAGAAACAATGGTCAAAACAGAAATCATCAAAATCAAGGGCAAACCTCAGAAAAGAAAAAGAATAGGAGCAAAAGTAGGTCAAAATCCAGAACAGGAGGAAGAAAGTGTTACAATTGTGGTGAAACCGGCCATTTTAGGAAGGAGTGTCCTAATCCAAAAAAGAAGAATTTTAAACAAAATCAAACTGGGCAAAATGACTGTAACATGGCTGCGGGTGGTGATGATGATGCAAATGTTTTCATGGTAGTAGAATCTCTTGAATCTGTTGTGAATTCTGTGAACTCTAATTCTGCATGTAAGACTGAGTGGTTAATTGATTCTGCATGTACATTTCATATGACACCCTTCAAAAGCCTGTTTTCAAATTACAATGAAGTTAAAACTGGATCTGTTTCATTGACAAATGAAAAGAAATGTCATATTGCTGGAATTGGAGAAATCTGTTTAAAATTAGCTTCTGGAAATACTTTAACTCTTAAAAATGTCCGACATGTTCCTGATCTTTGTAACAATTTGATATCATGTGCTTCATTAGAAGATGATGGGTTAGAAGGTAGGTGGGGAAGGGGTGTTATGAAAATTGTTAAAGGGTCGTTAGTAATTTTCAAAGCCGAAAAACGAAGGAACCTATATGTTTGCAATGCTAATCTTGTGTCTCTTGGTGAGAATTATGCTAATGTTGTTAAGGGTGATAAAACTGTTTTATGGCATAAGAGATTAGGTCACATGAGTAACAAAGGTCTAGAGATACTTCACAAAAACGGAGTAATAGGAAATGAAAATTTTTCTAGTGTGCCTTTTTGCGAGACTTGTGTGAAAAGAAAACATCATAGGGTCAGTTTTCCACCCCCTTCATTGAACAAATCTTCAAGTAAAAAATTCCTTGATGTTTGGGGGCCATCGGGTGTGCCCACTCAAGGTGGAAACCGCTACTTCATGTCCATCATTGATGACTTTTCACGAAAAGTCTGGGTCTTTTTGATGAAGAACAAATATGATGCATTTGAAAAGTTTAAAAACTGGAAGATTTTAATTGAGAATCAAACTGGAAAGAAGATTAAAGTTCTTAGGACTGATAATGGGTTAGAATTTTGCAATAATGAGTTTGACACCTTTTGCCTTGAAAATGGTATTAAAAGGCACAAAACTGTGCCATACAACCCACAGCAAAACAATGTTGCTGAGTGCATGAACAGAACCCTTTTAGACCGTGTTAGGGCCATGTTAGACACCTCGGGTCTCTCCAAACAGTTTTGGGTAGAAGCAGTTTTGACTGCTGCCTATATCATCAATAGGTCCCCCTCGGTCCTTTTAAACGGTAGATGTCCTGAGGCTGTTTTCACCAGAAAAGAAATTGATTTCTCCAATCTTCGTGTTTTTGGATATGCTGCCTATGCGCATCAAAAGAAGGACAAACTTGACCCTAGAGCTATTAGATGCGTATTCTTAGGGTACCCGGATGGGGTGAAAGGATATAGGTTATGGTTAAAGGAGGTAACGGGTTTTAAAGTCATCATTAATAGGGATGTCGTGTTTAATGAAGACGAATTTCCTTGCTTGCAACCTGTTGAACCTGTACCTTTTGGTAATGATCCCCCTCCCCATGCTCCTAATGCGGTGGAGCATCCCTTTGTTGTTGATCCTTTTGATGTTAGTGCATAATCTGAAAATGAAACTGGAAATGCTGAAAACCAAGAAAATGTGCAAGCTGAAGCTGAAACTGTAAATGAGGAAATTCTAAATGCTGAAACTGAAAATGAGGAAGATGATAGGATTGAATTTCCTGAAAATCAAAATCTAGATGACTATCAACTTGCTAGGGACAGACCTAGACGTACGAGTAGAAAGCCTTCTAGATTTGATGACATGATCTCTTATGTGTTCAGCGTTTTTGAATCTATTGACAATTGTTGTGAACCCAAAACTTATCAAGAAGCTTTGAAATCTGCTAATTCTGTGGAGTGGTTGAATGCTATGATGGATAAAATGAACTCTTTGCATGTTAATCAGACTTGGACACTTGTGCCCAAACCTAAAAATTGCTCTCTTGTTGAATGTAAATGGCTGTTTAGAGTCAAGAATGAATCAATCATGCGATACAAAGCTAGGTTAGTTGCTAAGGGGTTTACTCAAAAGGAAGGGATAGACTATACGGAAATCTTTGCTCGGTTGTCAAATTCACTCTTGTTAGAGTAATGCTTGCTTTGGTTGCTCAATTTGATTGGGAGTTAAAACAAATGGATGTTAAAACTGCGTTTTTACATGGTGAATTGGACGAAAAAATTTACATGCGACAACCTGAGGGTTTTATTGACAAGAAAAATCCTGAACATGTTTGTTTGTTGAAAAAATCTTTGTATGGGCTGAAACAATCTCCTAGAATGTGGAACAAAAAAATTGACATGTGCATGCAATCTTTGGACTTTAAACGTAGCTCTTATGATCATTGCTTATATTTTAAAGTCAATTGTGATGCACATTTGTTCCTCTTGATTTATGTTGATGATATGCTTTTGATTAGTCCTTGTATCAAGGCAATAGAGCATGTTCAAAAATGTCTTTGCAAAAATTTTGACATGAAAAATCTAGGAGACGCCAAAAAGATTTTAGGAATGAACATTGTGAGGGATAGAAAAAACAACACGATTTCTCCTAATCAGATTTCCTACGTTGAAAAGATTTTGAGTAAATTTAAAATGGAAAATGCAAAATTTGTCAATGTGCCTCTTGCTAGTCATTTCACCCTAAGTAAAAATCAGTCTCCCTAATCTGAATCTGAAATTGAAGAAATGAAAAATATGTCATATTTAAATGCCATAGGATCAGTCATGTATTTGATGGTTAGCACACGACCTGACTTAGCTTATGCCCTAAGTTTGAGTAGATACATGGCTAATCCCGAATGCCTCACCGGTAAGCTGTTAAATGGTTGTTAAGATATCTAAAATACTCTTTGAATTATGGCTTGAAATTTTCAAAATGTTCTGATGGTGTGAAATTGAAAGGTTATGTAGATTCCAATTATGCAAATGATAGAGATAGTAGGAAATCCACTACTTCTTATGTGTTTACTTTGTGTGGAGCATGTGTTAGCTGGAAATCCCAACTTCAATCTATTGTTGCATTATCTACAACTGAGTTATTATGGAAGCATTCAAAGAAGCAACATGGTTAAAAGGATTAATTTCTGAAATAGGATTTTTTTAAAAGACAAAACTGTAGTTTTTTCTGACAGTCAATCTGGAATTCAACTTTGTAAAAATCCTGTTTTTCATGATAGGACGAAACAAATAGATGTTAGGTTTCATTACCTAAGAGATGTGATTGATAAATGTGGTTGGATCACGCGGATTTTAAAGATTTTGTAGAAGAACAATGGAAAAGGCCAGTTAACGGTTCTGCTATGGAGATTCTCTTTCGAAAGCTTCAGCTTTTACGAGGTGTTTTGAAACAGTGGAACTGGAATGTATTTGGACATGTTCAGCGGAAGCTTGCTTTTTATCAGGATCGTGTTTTGAGTTTGGAGGTTGATTTACAGCAGAATTGGAGTGAAAGGGTAGCTGGTCATCTGGATGAGGTCAAGCGTCAAGTGGCTCAACTTGTTAAATGGGATGAGGAGATGAGTCAACAGCAAGTTAAAATTTCATGGCTTAAAGATGGGGAGCGTAATACAGCCTTTTTTCATGCGAGTATTCGGGAACGAGCTCGTGTGAATAAGGTTAGGATTAAGTTTCAGGATGGGTCTTGGTGCGAGGATAATAAGCAGATTGGAGATTTAGCTGTGCAGCATTTTTCAGAGTTGTTTTCTTCGGGGAACCCAAGTTTGGATGAGTCATTGTTTGCTAATGTTACGATGAGGATAGATACTCAGACTAATCAAATGTTATCTCAAGTTCCGGCAGAGGAGGAAATTTGGGAGGCTATTATTAGTTTGAATCCTGATAGTGCTCCGGGCACGGATGGTTTTACAGGATGGTTTTATCAGGGTTGTTGGGATATCATTAAAGCGGATGTGACTGCGGCTGTTCAGGAGTTCTTCTTGGGAGGGGAAATTCATCGAGGGTTGTCTGCTACTGCTGTGGTGTTGATTCCAAAGGTAGACCGACCGACAGGGCTTGGGGATTTACGGCCGATCAGTTTGTGCAATTTTGCATGTAAGATAGTTTCTCGCATTGTGGCCTCGCGTATAGCTCAGTTTTTGCCTGATATCATCTCTCTTGAGCAATCAGGGTTTGTTAAAAGGCAGAAATATTCAGGAGAATGTTGTTTTGGCCCACGAGTTAGTTGCTCAGATTGACAGGAAAGTCCGTGGCGGGAATGTTGTGTTTAAATTTGATATGTCTAAGGCTTATGACAGGCTTGAGTGGGGTTTTCTTCTGCGGGCTCTTCAGGCTTTTGGTTTTGATAATGGTAATTGTGACATGATTGCGAGATTGCTAAGTAATATATGGTATTCTTTTCGTATAAATGGAGACAGCTTTGGCTTTTTTAAATCTACCAGAGGAGTTCGTCAAGGTGATCCTCTTTCTCCTTTGTTATTCATTATTGCGCAAGAAATTCTGTCTATTAATCTTAAGAAGGCCATAAGTGATGGAACCATTCGGCCTTATAATCATGGTAGAGGAGGCTTGGTTATATCTCATTTGCTTTATGCTGATGATATGTTACTTTTTAGTAATGCTGGAAAATCTTCCATTCTGGGATTGAGGAAAGTGTTTCAGGGGTATGAAGGTGCTTCGGGTCAACTGATTAATCTGGATAAAAGTGGCTTCTATGTTTCTGAGCGGTGCCATCGTAGCAAGGTTCAGCTTTTATCGCAGTGGTCAGGGTGTGCTCAACGTCATTTCCCTATGAAATATCTTGGTCTTCCTCTGTTCAAAGGTCGAGTAAAGAAGACATATTTTGAGGATGTGGAACAACGGATCCTTAAGCGAGTAAACGGATGGAAGTCTAGGCTGTTATCGTTTGGAGCGAGGATAATGCTTCTTAAGTCAGTTCTTAGTAGTATTCCTATCTACACTCTTGCGGCGATTTCTGTCCCTAAAACAGTTATTCAGAGGATCGAGAGGGCTTTAGCTAATTTTGTATGGAGTGTCAATGGATGTCATAGAGCTCATTGGGTGAACTGGGATTTGGTTTGTCGTCCTTTGAAGGAATGAGGTTTGGGTATACGGTCTCTCTCGCAGGTTATGGCTTCTTTACATGCTAAATTAGCATGGTATGCTCTTAAGGGTCAAAGTCTTTGGGCCATATTTGTCACATCTAAATACAAGCAGGCTGATGGTTTTTGTGTTCCAGTTTTGGCTTCTCCGATATGGCGAGCAGTTATGAGACAAATGCCTATTGTCTTGGATCACAGTAGATGGCTTATTGGTCGAGGGGATATCTCTTTCTGGCAAGAGAATTGGTGTGGTGCTGTTCTGGAAGGACCACGGCCTATTGATGTTGTCTTAACAGTTCGTTCAGCTTTATCTCAGCTTGAGCAGTTTATAGAGTTGATCCCACAGTAATATCATGATCTATTTCGTGCAGTTTCTTGTGAAGATGTGGAGGATAATTTAATATTCTCTCAAACAAAGTCTGGTGCTTTTTCTTCAGCGGCTTATTAGGAGATCATTCGTAATAGGGGGCCAACATTGGTCTGGGCAGACAGAATATGGTAGTCTTGGATTCCCACCAAGGTTAGTGGTTTTATTTGGAAACTTTTTTATGGTGCGATTCCGGTGGACCTTTCGTTACATGTGAAGAGGATACCAATTGTTTCTAAATGTGTTTGCTGTGTGAACCATCCAGCTTGTGAGTCGATCTCTCATTTATTTTTGCATTCAGTTATCGCAAGGGGAGTTTGGGAGAAGTTTGCTAGGCCTTTCAATAAAATTTCTCAATTTGTTAGTATCCAACATCTTTTTGAGAGCTGGGTTGGTAATATTTCTGTCCGCAATCAGTTGGGTGCTGTATTTTTGGGTATTTTTATGTTTGGCTGTTGGGAGATTTGGAAAGCTAGGTGTGCTGCGATTTTTGATAATGCTCCGATGAATTTGGAGAGGATTGTTAGAGGTATTTTGCGAGATCTGCATGGTATGTTGTTGGTTTTCAATCCCAAAGCTGTCGTTTCTCGTTTGGCTCATATTGCAATGGAGACTCTACAGTTACCAATTGTTCCATATGTTCCGAGAGTCGGTTGTTGGTTAAGGTGGAAGCCATCGACTTCTTTTCAGTTTACTTTAAATACAGATGGTTCTTCGATTAATGGGATGAATTCGGGAGGGGGTATTATTCGGGATCGATGGGGAAGTTTTGTTTGGGCTTTCTCTAATTTCTATGGGCAAGGAAGTAATATGCAAGCTGAAATCTTGGCGCTTCGAGATGGTTTACGCATGTGTAGAGATCTTCATTTGGAGTCGGTTGTGGTTGAATCGGATTCTCTAGTTGCAGTTAAGGTGATCACAAATAGGCAAAATCCTCCCTGGATGTATGTATATGACCTTCGTCGGTGCCGAGAGCTTCTGGGAAGTTATAAGATTATTCATGTTTTCCGTCAGCAGAATAATACAGCCGATAGATTAGCTGCCGTTGCTCACATTCATAAAGGTATTCAGAATTATATGTTTCAGGAGGATCTTCCTAGGGAGGCTTTAATAGCATTTCGGCAGGATTTGCTTGGTTTTTATAGCTATAGGAAATAGTCTTGTTTTTAGCTTGGTGCTTTTGATGTATTTCCTTTCGAGGTCAGGCTCCTCCGTCCTCCCTCTTATAAGGGCAAGGCTGGTTGTCCCCCTCATGTTTGTATTTTTTCTCTTTATCAATAAAATTTAGCAGGGTGCCGTCCCTGTTTCCTAAAAAAATAAAAAATAAAGGTCTTATCCTTCTGGAAAAAATTCCTACTCAGTTTAATCCTGCAGACATGGGAACTAAATGCTTACCTGTCACTAAATTCAAAAACTGTTTAAACATTCTGAAAATTGATACTGGTGATTGATGCATGAGTGCTGTTTTCCCTCTGAAAATCCTCGGCTTTCTATGTGGTTACTGAGGTATCTATCTGGTTCCTGCTTAGTGTGGTGGAGCTAGTTAGGTTTCTCCGTTGCTTGGTCCAGCTGTGTGTTGGATCAAGTGGGGGATAGGCGATGATGAACCCTATTTTTTGAAAAAGGTCCTTTTGAGTCCCTTTAGTCTCTGCCCCCCACTTGTTCCAAGGTGGAGATTGTTATATGTTTGTTGGCTTGGTCCAAGTGGTAGCCCAAACTGAAAGCCCAACCCCATCCCATCTCCTTGGCGGCCCGCCTACTTAACTGCGCTAAACCGGAAGGTCTTCTAGACACTTCCCGGATTCACTCCCCCTTTGCTCACGTACTCCCACCTCATCAGTGCGTACGCCCCTTTTGTAGCCGTCATATATATACTCGCTTCTTCTCCCAAGGTGTCACTGTAGGGTAGAGAGAAAACACAAGATCTAGGGTTAGATTCAGCAGTCATCATCTCTCTCTCTCTCCCGTCACTGCCGTGGGTCTCTCTCTCTCTCCTCTTCTCTCTTTGTGAGTGTGTGAGTGAGGAGTGTGAGTGCATACACAGGTTGGGCTCTTAAAGGGTTTCTTTTGGGTAAGCTGGGCTTCTTCTGTGAGGTTGAGAGGCATAGTGAGGGGTATCTCTGTTGGCGTTCTTAGTGAGCCACCGGAGTTAGGTTGGGGTGCTGTTGGGACTGTCTTCACCGGAATAGGGCGTATTTGGGCTAGGGTTTTAGGGACTCGTGTTTGGTGGACTTGGACAGAGGAAGGGTTACTGAGCCTAACGTAGCAACAGCCGAGGTGTCAATCACCTGTGACGGCGAGTCGGTGAAGTATCACCGGCGGGATCTTGCTCGTTTTGATTCTCAGCTTGTTTTATCTCTTGTTCTCTTGACTAACATGTTAATCTAGTTCCTTGTTCTGCTCTGTATCTGTTTTACAGGTTGCAATAGTGTGGTTTCTCTTTACTCTGTTAGATTAGTCCCTTTAATCATCAGATCTGTATTCCCTCCTTTCTGTTGCACTGTATTACACGAGCGTCTGGTGAGGACCCCCTAGTCAGTTTGTAATAGGCCTCCATTATTTGTAATAATAGCTTTTCTAGGGTTGTGTAACGATCTCGTAAGTGTAAGGCTAGTATAAACGCACAACAAGGACAATGATCACGTCAAGAAGAGGTATACTCTTGTTTAGTTAGTATACTGAAATGTTTTCCTGATCTACTGTTTTCTGAAGGGTTAATTAGCATCTTCTCTTTCATCATTTTCTTGTTGAGATTGGAATAAGGGATTGAGTCGATGTTCCTGCTCAGACATTGTCCAAGGTGGAAGGGATAGGGAGAAATGACTTGATAGTTTGTCATCATGTGATCAGGACGGGGATGCTTAGGCTTTGTTTGATGGTGGCGAGGACTATATATATATGCCTTTGTGTAGCATTTTGCTATATATATATATATATATATATATATATATATATATATATATATATAGAAATGGAACATGGATGCCTTGCCAGTTTTATTTGCTTTACGTGACAAAATCCATGCTCAGCATTTCTACCAATTATTTTGTCGGATCACTACGATGCATCACCAGAGCATATATATTACAGTGAACACTACGCATTTGGAATTTTTGAAAGTAAAGGGTTTCCATTTTCCTTTTGGCATTTTGGGAAGTTACAAAATACGGCTTTGCAGTTGATTCTGCGGCATTGCTCTAATGATGTTACTGTGCTTTTTCAGTTATTGTATTTTCCTAGCTGCTCGATCTTGAAATTATAAATAGACGTGTACTTGTTCCCACGGAATATATGGAATGAATCATAATAAAACAAGAGTATCTAAAAGAACTAGTGATGAAGGAAGACGTACACAACCTATCACCGTTGATGGATAGAAACAGAAGCAGAAATCAGAGCCTTTCCATGCATGCCCTTGTTTATTGTTTATAATGGGATCTTAATGTGATTGAATTGATTAGTTTTAATGTAAGAGCTAGGTATGGATGAGGTTAGCCATGCCTGTCTTGTATTTTGTGGGAAAACAAGCTTTTGTTGTAATGCAGGTAACACATTTCTTGTGAATCTGCAAGCTGCAGGTTGTTAATTAGCGAGGTAACAAATCCGTGTTAATCACTTCCGTTAATACAAATTATTTTAAGTACATTCTGATGTTGAATTGAATAATGTTAACTTCTTCAAGGAAGTCATATATATTTAGATATAAATTGTGGTTGTTGGTCATTAAAGTCTATTAATTTGTTTTTAACATAAAATTTGGAATGTGTTAAGTGAAAACCAAGTATATACTTTCTCCTATTTTTTCTTTAACTTGTGTGCCATACGGTAGTTGTTCCATAATGCTATTATCTTAAACCAACTTCTCCAATGCTAGAGTGTGAACGTTTAACTTTCTCCAATTAATCCTATTTTTACAATGCTAGAGTGTGGACTCCTCTGCATTCGTGGCATAGTCATTGTCATTGTCATAGGCCTTTCCTTTGTTTGAGTCAATATCTGTGATAGTAGGATTCCAGGAAGTCCAAGGATTTGTTGGAGCTTGCATACAAATAAGAGTAAGAATTCAATGATTTGCATTAGCCAAACATGAACAAGTCTAAGAGTTATGGTTGGAAATATTATATGTTCAGGGAGGTCAGGGGTATTGGGCAGAAAATGAGAAGAATTTTTCCCATATTAAGGCTGAAGTTTTGGCAGCAGTTGGAGAAAATCTCCTGTTTGAGTGCATATGTAATTGTTTGGATGATTAAAATAATTTTAGTGTGTGAAATTGATACTTCTTTTATCTGCAAATTAAATTGGACTATATCTGCATGCTTGGACCTCTAAAATTTTACCAAGTTACTATTTAGATACGACTCTTAGCATAACACTCGGAAGTACGTAGGTGACCCATGTGCACTGGACAAGTGCACTTCATCTTATCCGATCGAGTCTAACAAGATCAGCCTGTTGCTTGCATCGGCATCCCATTTTGGGCTATTGAATGGCATCCTACTTTGGAGTTTTTAACAGTATTCAGACTTACTTTGCTCCAGATGCCAAGCAGCAGAGAGCTCTGTTTTAGTATTTTGTTTCACCCAATTGTATTCTTATTAAATAAGTACTATGTCCTAAGAATATTATATATGCCTTAATGTAACTTAATTGATGAGAAACAATGATGTATGTAGTCAGATCTTAAAAAGTAGCTAGTCGGATCGTTTTTGTTTTTGTTTTTTATTTTTTCTTCATCATTTGTTCCAGTAGAGGTTGGGTTGTTTGTTAGATATTCCCTCAATGATGATCGATAACAGGCAGAGGGATGTGTTCATAAGGTTATGCATGGTATGACTTGATATATAGCTTATTACGTATGCGACTACTTACCAAATACTAGCATGGAGCTAGAGGCATCCATTATATTAAACTTCATGCACCAATTTATATATTAATCCAAATATATATATATATATATATATATATATATATATATTCATGCCCATAAAATTGAAAGAGAGAAATTTGCAGATTATTATTAACTATGATGGGTGATCGAAGAAGAGAAAGTAAGTAAACTATTTAGAAAGAAAATATAGTCACATCTCTTCCGTTCCTTTATTCTTCAAATATAGTATATATATTAACATAGTTGTTAGTATCGCGTATCGTACGATACGATACGAAAATTACCTATTTCGATACGTATCATATCACCGTATCGTAATGGGCTTTGTATCGTGCGATACGCGATACGTATCGTACAATACAATACGAAAATCATCAATTCTTATTACCTCCCTTTTTAAACCCAAATCTAATTTGTCCATTATCCAATTCCCTAATCCTCCATTATAAGAAAACCCTTGTTGATAGTAATAATAGAGTCCATATATGCACATGGGGATTTGGCCTGCTGGCTTGAGCTCATGGCTTCCAATCTAGAGGTCATGGGTTCGATCCCCCCCAGGAGTTAGAGGGAAGGCTTTCTCTCCCTAGGATTTATCTCCTAGGCGCTTCTGTGCGTGTGTGTGTGTGTGTGTGTGTGTGAGTAGAGAAAAAAAAAAAAATAGAGTCCATATATGCTAAAGAGTGAAGACAAAATTGAAGGAAGAAAATACTACATCTTAGAAAAAAGCAAAAAAGAGAAGATAAAGAAAAAGAAAACAGAGTGGCGAGAGAGAGAGAGAGAGGTACGTAGTTTGGTAAGTAGTTGGCGCAAGGCGGGAGGCGGGAGGCGTGGTGAGGTACATAGTTTGGGTGAGAAATACATCGAGTCAGAAAAGGTTTTTTTTTTTTACTTAAACAGCATCGTTTGGTTAAGAAAAATAACTCCTTTCGGCCCAGTCGCCAAGGCGACGCCTCACCACGCCTCCCGCCTTGCGCCAAGTCGATGGAGGCGTACGCCTCAGCCTCGCCTTCGAGAATCCGCCTGGCCTGGCCTTCTTCAAGGCGGTAGTACCTCGCCTCCCGCCTCATCTCGCCTCAGGCGAGACAGGCGGTCGCCTTTAATAACTATGGATTAGGGGTGTTGTTCTTGATTGTAAGTGAAATGGTTTTGGGTTCGCTTATGGTTTTCTGCTCAGTCAATAGCTTTGGATGATTCCATCATTAAAAGATCACAAAATGTTTGTGAACCCTGCACCATTGAAACGGCATTGTGGATTGCAGCAAGCAAATAACAAGTTGCTTTATTTATGTAGAAACTGGTCAAATCAACCGAAAAGGTCGAGGTGTAATTTTTTCAACTGGGATGGAGGGAGTACTTTTTATCATCCATTTGTGTTTTTTTTTTTCCTGTAAATTTGTTCATTGACATATTGCTGCGATTTGAAAATATTCTGATATTACTCTTTTATTTGATTTCCAAGTGAATTCATTATAAATCCCAAAATTTAGATCCAAGCAAAGCAGTTGAAAGGATATTTGGTTTGCTGGAAGTTTTCTCCTTCATTTACAGTTTGCCCTCATGGTGATAATGAAGCGGTAACGAATTTTGGCTATGTTCAATTGCCTCTGATTCCTTTGTTATATAACAGGTAAGACCGCTCATTCTCTGTTATATTTGGTTTCCATTGGGGCTTATAAATACTTTTGGGTCAAAAGAGTGAATTGTGTTGAAAGCGCAGTGTTTGTACCTTTAAGAACTTATCTTTCTCATAGACTTGAATTCAATCTTTCTTTCTTCCCAATTACCTTCAGATTGCTGAAAGGTCAAGTATATTGTTACTCAGAATCAGTAGCTTAAATTTAAGAGAGTTACTATTTACACCCCAAAAAATGCTAAGTACACCCATTGTGTGTTCGGCACCCCTGCCGAACACCAATTAGTACACCCATATTTGTGTTCGACAGTGGAGCCAAACACCACAATGCGGTGTATTCAGCATTTTTTTTTTTTTGGTGTAAATAGCAACTCTCTAAATTAACTTGCATGATCATTATATAGTAGTATGATTTTTAAGCTATCAATAATAATTTCAGAAATGTTATTTAGCACTCTGATCATGAGGTGCATAATCAAATTGCATGATCATATTCCTATTCTATTTTTTAATACAAAATCTACTTGATCAATTTAATCTATAACAATTATCAAATTAAACCATGTGATTTTTTGGGTTTAATCAATAGGTGATCAGGGAATTTCTTTTTCTTTCTAATTCCTACTCTACTTCTTAGCAAGCATTGCTCTTTTTTCTTTTTAACAATAGGTGGAATATCACACTTGGGAGTAATTTTAAGTTTTGACATTGGTGCCGTTTTCTCTCTTACTCAAAATTCAAAAAGCAGTAACCAACACCATTTCTCTATTTTCTCTCCCTTGAACAATAATTGTACTATATCTCCCTTACAGTTTTCCACGTTTGCAGGTTTTCCCCTCATGGTTTTGTATATTGCACTTATGCCTTCATAGTTTGGCTAACATAATGGTTTATATATCTTAGTAAGAATTGAAGCATTGAGTATACCAAATACTATTCCGTTTTAATTATCGTATTGATTCTTGAACCTAATAAGCTTCATATTAGGAGGTAGCAGTTGGGAAACTCATTTAAACATGTATCTAGTGAAAATGGTTTTAAACATACCATGAAGCTTATTTTGCCCCTATAATTCCATTTATTGATCACTTCAAATTTTCTTATTACTTTCCCTCATGAAGGTGTGAATCTGTTCTCACGTCAAAGAAGAAAAATTCAATGGCAAGAGCAATGGTAGGAAACTATTTACCAGAGGATGTTTTGGTGGAAGTGCTAGCAAGGCTACCGGTGAAATCCCTATTGTGATTCAAGTGTCTCCAAATCCTGGAGACACATCTTGAAAGAGCCAAGCTTCATCACTATGCACCATCTTACTCGAGCCATTTCAAACAATGGTAGTTCCGTCTTAACTAGGAGATACTGGTTTGGGGGGATATTGGAATACACCTTGATGTCTGATAATGAGCAAGCAATCAAGTTTACCAATCTAAATATGCCTTTTTTTAGAGAGGAACTGAAGGTGGATGATGAGCTTTTAGAAGTTGCTGGCCCTATTAATGGTATTGTTCTTGGTTCTAATATGGCTGGTGAATTGTACTTGTGGAACCCTGCTACCATAAAGTTCAAGGCTTTAGCATCTTTTTCTCACCCCTGTTCGCTGCCGGACAAATTTAGTCATAATTACTGTCGTGTTGGATTTGGTATCGATCCCATCACTAATGGTTACAAGGTCGTGAGGATTTGGAATTTTCCGGGATCATGATTATGATTGTGAAAGCATGGATAAAGTTGAAGTATTTAGCCTAAGTGTTGATTCGTGCAAACCATACTGTACATGGAAGATTATTGATGCTGTCCCGTCAGTTCATATTCTTCATGACTTTCCAACTGACAGTGTCTACTTGAAGGGGAAATATTACTGGTGCAGTGAAGCGAATTACAACAGCAAAGGAGGTGATGGCATCGTGTGGTTTGACTTGGGAGATGAGGTGTTCGGGTTGATAGAGTTGTCTGAAGTTCGTTCTGATTTGATGGATTTTATGTGTTTTGATAGACTCGTGGTTATGAAGGATTCCATTGCCATGGTTCGATATGCTCACAAAGTGGATGAGAATTTCTTTTACAAGATCTGGATAATGAATGAATGTGACGCAGGAGTTTCATGGACATATTATGCAAGCGTTGGACCCTTCACCATATCTCATGTGCCTTTAGGATTATGGAAGGGCGAGGAATTGGTTGTGGGAATATCTGGCGATTTAGTGATCATACATATTCCTAGCGGCGAAGTACTTTCCTATGATACTAAGACACATGAGACTAAGGATACTATTCATAGAATATTTTTGGATGACAATTTCCCTCTCGCCAATTACAATGAGAGCCTAGTTTCTGTCACAGGAGAAGATTGACTAGCGCTCGACTTTGTGAATTTGGTTTTACTTGTTCGAATTGTTCTATTATTATTTTTTTTTAATATATAGAAAAAGAACTTGTGGAATTTTAATTTTGTTAAGTCTCTCTTTTATGGAATATAAGAATATGATAATATCTCTTAATTAAATGCTTAAGAGAGTGACATGGCATATGTAATTTAACTTTGTGTCCAATGTATTGGAAAAAGCTAAATTCCCCACCACACAATTATTTCCCTTTATAGTTTATTTATTTGCTTATTCGATAGTAAATATTTCCATTTGCATAGTGTTATGTAGAATTACACGCATGTGCACATAATTCATTGATATATTCAATCAACTAATTTTGTTGTCACCATCCATAGAAAGAATATCCTATAGTTGAATCACTACTCTGACATTAGGTTTAGTTATTTTAAGTAAGAAAACGAAATATACCAATCCCTCTTATCTAAGCTGCTGCTTTTTTGGGAAAGTCAATAACCTATATCATGTTCTTTGTCTGTCTATTCCTGTTATGAATGAATAATAAAGATAAATTTTAGTCAAAATAGCTTAGACGTCAATAGTTAATCTATTTCTCTATGGTTAAATGGTTATTTTCTTTTATTTTTGTGTAATGAAGAGATACTTGAAGAGATAATTTTACTTTTTCCTTTGGTTAAATGACTTTGAGGAAAGACTTCTATATAAATACATAAAAATGGCCAATAGTAGGAAATTGAAGAGATAATTTTACTTTTTCCTTTGAAAGAAATTAATAGTTGTCAAACTTGATCAAATTTTTAACTAGTTGGAATATTTGATTAAGTAGGGAAAAATAATATTTTCTAGCCCATAAAGGATTTTTTGTGCAATAGGAAATGTACTTTTATAAACTATACTACCCAATTTCCCGCACAATCATATTCATAGCAAGGGTCGAGACAAGTGTAATCATAAAAGAACTCCAATTGACTTTTGCCTTTGTAACTAACTTTCAACACTCACAACTGAAACAAGTCAATTTAATAGTACTTTTTTTTTACTCTATTTTATTTATTTGTTAAATTGACAGTAAGTATGTCCAATTTCACTGTATTATGTACAATTCCGTGCATGAGCACATAATTCATTAATATAATTCAATCAACTAAGAGCCCGTTTGGTCGACCAAAAATGTACCTTATTTGTAAAAATTGTGTTTGCGTTTTTAAAACGCTGGTATAAAAAAAAACAAAAAACAACGTTTTGAACTAATATTTCAAACGCATTTATAAGAAAAAAAAGTTGCGTTTTTTAAAACGCCACGTTTTGAAAACGATGCACAAAACGAAATCTAGATTTGTTTTCGCCATCATAGGATTTCCTAGTTGCAACCACTTCTTGACATTAGGTTTAGTCATTTTAGTTAAGAAAACTAATATACCAATCCCTCTAATCAAAGCTTCTTCTTTCTTTGGAAAGTCAAAAACCTATATCGTGTTCTTTATCAATCTATTTCCTATATGGAGGATGGTCAAAGTTGCAATCACTCCTTGACATTAGGTTTTTTTATTTATTTATTTAAAAGTTCTTAAGATTGGTTTGAACTAATTTATCCCCAACCTCACAGAAGATTTAACTACTCTCTCTATCCCAATAAATAAAAAAGGGAAAAAAAAAAAGAGAGAGAGAAAATGACGACGTTGAGTAATAAAGTTATACTAATGTGTTTGTATAACGCGTTAAATAATTATCATATCCTTGAAACGAAATATGAAAAATAAAAATAAATTGAAGCTTCAATCTTAGAAATGCAACTTTTTTTCGGGGACAAACAAAAAATGAAAACTCTGATACTTTGTTTAGGAGGGAGGATAAATTGGGAGTCTACCTTCAAAAGGGAATTGAGAAGAGAGAGAGAGAGAGAGAGAGAGAGAGAGAGAGAGAGAGAGAGAGATGGGCATTCATTCTTACAGCAAGGAAAAGTTTTGTGAGATTGGAAGTGTGAATCGAAATGGAAATTGCCAAATACTGCTGCAAGTTGTGGGGAAAAGGGAAAAGTGGTTCTCTGTATCTAACTTGATCATTTCCCATATGTATTGCATTATTTCAATATGTCTAGTCTGGTCTGGATGACGATTTCCCTTTCTAGTTGTCGCCATCCATAGGATTTCCTAGTTGCAACCACTCCTTGACATTAGGTTTACTCATTTTACGTTAAGAAAAAGAATATGCCAATCCCTCTTTTCTAAGCTTCTTCTTTTTATATCAAATTGACAATGTTGTTAGACTAACAAAATAGCTTACACGTGTATAGTTTATTATTCTCTATATATAGTTAAATAGTTGTTTTCTTTCATTTTCGTTTAATGATGCAACAAGAAAATGACTTTGAGGAAGGACTTATATAAATACATAACAATCGCCACGCCAAGAGTATGAAATTGAAGGGATAAAAGCATATAAAGAAACCTTTCAAATAGTTAGTTAATTGCCAACAAGTGTTTTTTAATTTGACGCTTCAAGATGAAGTCATCTTTTATGAGTTTCATTTTCTTTCTTTCCCTCGCACTTGCAACTACCCATTGCAAGGCCCAAAAGCTAATTAGAAGCTTCAGGCTAGTACAACAATGGCCAGCCGCAATTTGCGACATTCAAAAAAACCAACCCTCCTACCAGAATTGTATAAAACAGGTGCTTGTCAAGGACAACTTTACGGTGCATGGCCTTTGGCCTATTGACTCGGCCCAAAGAGTAGTGGCTCCTCATGGAAGTTCATGCTTTCGAACCACCTTATAAAGGAGGTGCTTCAATAAAAGTCTGGTACAAATCCATATTCTTTATCTTTATTTCCGTTATACTCTATAAATTCACAACATATATATATATATATATATATATATATATCTTGTACTCTTATTAGTCTATCTCTCTCATATTTGTTTTTTTTTTATCTTATTTCCATTTTCTCTGCCCAATAGATTATGTCTATAAAGACAGAACTTGAGAAGATCTGGCGTAGCTTCACAAATCAAAATTCGGAAGGATTCTAGGGCTACGAGTGGCGTCAACACGGTGCATGCTCCGAGCATGTACTGTCTCAAGTAGATTACTTCAAACAAACCATTGTGCTAAAAAATAAGCACGATATCTTCAAGACCCTTGATGCAAATGGTAACAATACTTCAACAAAAAAGTCAAATAAAATATCTCAATTTTAATTATTAATCATACGTTCGTACGTGTTTAATTAACTTGTGTGTGTCTACTATATATTTGATATTACAGGGATTGTTCCGGATGATAAATTGTATCAAGTAAAAAAAATTAGAAACACGATAATCAATGACATTAAACTTGAGCCAACATTGTATTGCAAGTCAAATGGCACAAATGTTCTCCTCGTCGAGATCACATTGTGCGTGAATTCCAAAGCCGACGCCTTCATAAATTATGGTAACAACTTCTATGTGGGATGTGGAAGAGCTAACAGTTACATTACATATAAATCCGTCTCTTCTCTCTCGTAAGTGCTACATATATCTCTTTCTCCGACCTACCCCAATTAAGTACGAAACAAACAAACAAACAATTAAAAGAGTTACTAATTGGGGTGGGTGGAGAAAGAGATATATGTCGCACTTACGAGAGAGAAGGGACGAATTTATATGTAATGTAACTGTTAGCTCTTCCACATCCCACATAGAAGTTGTTACCACAATTTATGAAGGCGTCGGCTTTGGAATTCACGCACAATGTGATCTCGACGAGGAGAACATTTGTGCCATTTGACTTGCAATACAATGTTGGCTCAAGTTTAATGTCATTGATTATCGTGTTTCTAATTTTTTTTACCTGATACAATTTATCATCCGGAACAATCCCTGTAATATTAAATATATAGTAGACACACACAAGTTAATTAAACACGTACAAACGTATAATTAATTATTAAAATTGAGATATTTTATTTGACTTTTTTGTTGAAGTACTGTTACCATTTGCATCAAGGGTCTTGAAGATATCGTGCTTATTTTTTAGCACAATGGTTTGTTTGAAATAATCTACTTGAGACGGTACATGCTCAGAGCATGCACCGTGTTGACGCCACTCGTAGCCCCAGAATCTTTCCGAATTTTGATTTGTGAAGCTCCGTCAGATCTTCTCAAGTTCTGTCTTTATGGGTATAATCTATTGGGCAGAGAAAATGGAAATAAGATAAATAAACAAAAATGAGAGAGATAGACTAATAAGAGTACAAGATATATTTCTATATCGTGAATTTATTGGGTATATCAGAAATAAAGATAAAGAATATTGATTCATACCAGACTTCTATTGAAAGCACCTCCATTATAAGGTGGATCGAAGCATGAACTTCCATGAGGAGCCACTACTCTTTGGGCCACCGTAAAGTTGTCGTTGACAAGCAATTGTTTTATACACTTGCTGGGGGAGGGTTGGTTTTTTTGAATGTCGCAAAATGCGACTGGCCATTGTTGTACTAGCCTGAAGCTACTAATTGGCTTTTGGGCCTTACAATGGGTAGTTGCAAGTGCACGTTTAAGAAAGAAAATGAAACTCAAAAAAGATGACTTCATCTTGAAAAAAGTCTTCGCGTCGAGTTAAAAAACACTTGTTGGCAATTAACTAACTATTTGAAAGATTTTTTTATATGCTTTTATCCCTTCAATTTCATACTCTTGGCGAGGCAATTGTTATGTATTTATATAAGTTCTTCCTCAAAGTCATTTTCATGTTGCGTCATTAAACGAAAATGATAGAAAACTCTTCCCCACAAAACTTGTTGTATTTGGCAATTTCCATTTCTATTCATTCTTCTAATCCCACAAAACTTTTTCCTTAATGTAAGAATGCCCATCTCTCTCTCTCTCTCTCTCTCTCTCTCTCTCTCTCTCTCTCTCTCTCTCTCTCTCTCTCTCTCTCTCTCTCTCTCTCTCTCTCTCTCTCTCTCTCTCTCTCTCTCTCTCTCAATTCCCTTTTGAAAGTAGACTCCCCAATTTATTCTTCTGGACCCAATTTATTCTCCCTCCAGAACAAAGTATCAGAGTTTTCATTTTTTGATTGTCCCCGAAAAAAAGTTGCATTTCTAAGATTGAAGCTTCAAATCTCACAACTTGCATTTCTTTCCTATACTATATACATAAACTACTCCCTCCATCCCGCAAAACGATTCCTATTTTGACTTTCGAAAGTGATTTTAACCATGTAAAATTCTGGTGATACGAAGTACTCCGTATAAGTTTAGTTGCATTCTCGAAACAATAAAAGTTGTAATTCATTATGGAAAATGGAGTTCAGCAATAAACGAGAGACAGGGATGGGTAAAATCACAGATTTGATGAAATAACCTCTAAATTTTCTGACAATATATCAACTACGTGGGATATACGAATCGATGACAATCCATTTTTGCATCAAAAAATGGAGTACAGTGAAACCAATTTCCGTTTAACAAGGATGATGAAATTAAAAATTGGGATTATGCTACAAAAAGAATTGGAACGTACAAGCCGACCATAGAAAAGGAAAATAGAAATCAAAAACACTAGTTTCACATCATCAAATCAAATAATGAGAGATTCTGCATATCATAAATAATAAGACAGATTGAGTAGGGAGAGTAAAAGGATTTACTTACGATTAATCGGTGAAGAATGATGCATCGAACCATACCAATGACAAGCTGCACGCAAAGCCAATTCTTCTCCTTCTCGATTTGGGGCTAGGGATGGGGATTGGGGATTGGGGATGTTTGATGGTCTTGTAATCACAGACATTAGTCGGATACGCGTATATATATTTATATATATATATATATATATATATATATATATATATATATATATGGGGGAGTATTCAATGGTTACTTAAAAAATATAATCATCAATGGTTACTATCATATCAACCATTGGATTGAAAATCAATGGCTAAGATGAAATGGGTAGTTGGAAAATGTAATTAATGCAAGTAGGTCATATGTATATATATATATATATATATATATGGGGGGAAAGTATTTAATAGTTACTTTTTTATTTAACCATCAATGGTTATTCTCATTATCAACCATTGGATCAAAAATTAAAGGTTGAGATTTAATGCATTAAATGACTCACCTACTTGCATTAATTGCTTTTTCCAACTAACCATTAAATCTTAATCTTTAATTTTTGATTCAATGGTTGATAATGAGAGTAACCATTGATGGTTAAATAAAAAAGTAACCATTAAATATTCCTCCATATATATATATATATATATATATATATATATATATATATATATATATCAATGAAGTATGAGTGAAAAGCCTTCCTTTTTTCTTTTTCTTTTTTTTTTAAGTGCGTTCTTTTTTTTAAGTAGGGCAAACTCCACAAATGGTCCCTGTACTTTTAGCCCCTCTTGTGATTGGTCCTTTCATGACCTAAATGGTTCTTGTACTAATTCATTTTCGGGATTGGCCCTTCCGTTCAATTTCATTTATTTTTTATCGTTAAGTTTGAACATGTGTCTTGCACGTGTATTTTTTCAAGGGTAATATAATCATGAGAAAACTACACAAATGGTCTCTATACTATACCCTTTTTTTGAGATTGGTCCTTGAATTGAAATTCAAAAAAATTAAGTCCTTGTACTGAAAGGTTTCACGCAATTGGTCAATTCGTCCAACTTTGTTAGTTTTTTTCCGTTAAGTGCACTCATGTGCCTTTCCCTAAGGGTAAAATAATCCATACATACTTTTATTTTGAATAGATAAAAATACCTATAATATTTTTCTTTTTAGTACTTTGTTTTTAGCACCCCTTTCTTCTCCATCGCAACCCTTCCCTTCCTCGCCATGGCTGCCACCACCATGGGTGAAGGCATCAGGTCAGCATGAAGCTAAGACCAAGAAGGATCAAGAATGCCCTCAAGAAGGATCAAGAATGCCCTTTGGGAAGGCTCCAGTTCTCCTATCTCTCTCTCTCTCTCTCTCTCTCTTAGTTTCTCTTAATCTTCCATTGCATCAAAAGAAGACCCACACTCTGTTATCCAAATACATTAAAATTCCTCTCGAATTCCCTCAAATGCCCAAATCCAAACTCAAAATGGGTTTTCACCAATTTTCACATTTGAATGTTACGTTCAATTTTCGATACATTCGATCGGTGATGACATCGCGAAGGATAAAGCAAAACTAAAACCCTCAAATTTTATTTTACTAATTTAAAAGTGATTTTCACAAAATAGGCCTTGACTAAATTTTGGTCTCAAAAAGGGTCAATCACCCCAACTGACCCAAGCAACTCTTCTGATTTCTGATAACACACAAAGATGGGTAGCAGCAGGAGGAGCAATGGCGAATACTCGAGAAGCCGTAGCTGTAGACGTAAACGTAAACAATGGGACGATTCAGAATTCGGCTCCGAGTCTGTGTCCTCGGCTTCGGACTCCGTAGCTAGAATCTCCAAGAAGACGTTCCAGAAGCGAGCGGCGTAGCCGGCATCGATCACGAGACTCGGACGATTCCGGCAGCAGTGACGATGACCGCAAGAAGAAGAGGTCTCTGTACTTTTTTTTTTGCAAACGGACTATTTTACCCCTAACTAAAATCATGTGTGAGGTGCACGTGTCTACACTTAACGACAAAAAATTAACGGAAGGACCAATGGTGTAATTCACACTACTACAGGGACAAATGGCGTGGGGTAAGGACCAATTCCAAAAAAAGGGTATAACACAGGGACTATTTGTGTAGTTTGCTCTATAATCATTTCCATTTAAAAAGTACATGGACCATTTGTAAAAAAAAAAAATTAAAAAGTAAAAAAAAAAACTAATGTTTTAAAAAAAATTAGAAAAAATATAAATATTTTATAAATAAATATATCAAGAATAATCATTAGTACATTTCTTTTTAGTAGAATTTTTAAATTTTCGACTCTCCAGATTCCAGTTCAAACCTAATTTCTTCTTAATTTTTTATAGAAGATTTCTAATGATTATTCTTTATATATTTATTTATAAAATATTTATATTTTTTCTTAAATTTTTTTTAAAAAAAAACAATAGTTTCTTTTTTTTAACTCTTAATTTTTTTTTTATAAATGGTCCCTGTACTTTTTAAAAGGAAATGACTATTTTACCTTTGATCAAAATCACGTGAGAGGCATATGTGAATATTTAATGGCAAAAAATTAAGGGCAAATTACACAAATGGTCCCTGTACTTTTCAAATTTTTTGGGATTGGTCCCAACCCCACGCCAGAAGTCCCTGAACTCAATTTTTTGACGCAATTGGTCCTTCCGTCCATTGCCGTCAGTTTTTTTCCGTTAGGTGAAATCACGTGCATTTCACATGATTTTTCTAAGGATAAATTAGTCATTTACTTATAAATAATAGAGGGACCATTTGTGTAATTTGCCCAATTAAAAATTAAAACCCAAATTCAATATCAAACCCCCCACCCCCTACACACACACACACACATACATACACATTTAAAAGAACCCATACAAATGTGCGTGAGAGAGAGCAAGAGAGAGAGAGAGAGAGAGAGAGAGAGAGCAGTGGAGTCGGTCCTGGTGGAGGCGAAGGCGGAGGCGAGGCTGAGGCGGTAACACATAGTCAACACCAAATTTTAACTAGGTGTGTGTGTGCGTGAGAGAGAGAGAGAACAGTGGAGGTGGTCCTGGTGGAGGCGGCGGCGGAGGCGGTGACATACAGTCAACACCGAATTTCAACTAGGTGTGTGTGTGTGCGTGAGAGTAAGAGAGAGAAAGAGAGAGCAGTGGAGGCAGTCCTGGTGGAGGAGGAGGCGGAGACGGTGACATTTATGAGGGTGGCGTTGCCGGAATCAATAACAAACACTGACATCAACCTTCTTCTAGATCTGTATCATCCCAACAATAGCTGAACTCCCTTGACGATACCCTAGATCTGAAATAAAATTCTATTCATATGCGAACCAAGAGATGAATTTCCCTATTTGTGTGAACTCCCTTGGTGTTGCCGGATTCTTCCATCAGAATATGTGTGATTGAAAGCATGAATTTCCGTTTTTCCTCTTCTAACATAAGCATCCATCGAAATTGTTGGTTTAATCTCCACCGATTGTTTGGTGGGTTGAATGTGGTGAAACAATGCTATCAAGTTTGTGATATTTTACGAATGAATTTGTCTAAATTTTTGAATTGGGATTTTCTGGGTGTTTTCTTCAGTTTTGAATTTATTGGTTGCCGGCAATAGTAGTGGTGGTGGCAGCATGGTGGAACAGTAGTGGAGGGGATCGGGAATGAAGAAGAAAGGGTTATAAAAATTATAATTTAACTGATTTTAGTTAATTACATCAATATTCTTTATTAGGTTTTAAAAATTAAAATATTAGGGACATTTTTGTCTATTTAGGAGAAAAGAATACATGGACTATTTTACCCTTGAGCAAAATCACGTTGCAGGCACGTGTGTATATTTAACGGCAAAAAATTAATGGAATTGGACATAAGGACCAATTGTGTTTTACTCATTTAGTACAAGGACCTAATTTTTGCAAAAATTAGTTTAAGGACCAATCCCAAAAATCTGAAAAGTACAGGGACCATTTGTGTAGTTTGTCCAAAAATTAATGGAATTGAACGGAATGACCAATTGCAAAAAATTGAAAAGTACAAGGATTTAGTTTTTTTTTTGAATTTCAATACAGGGACCAATCCCAAAAAAACAAAAAAGTTCAAGGACCATTTGTGGAGTTTGCCATAATGGTATCCACCCAATCCCATAATGGTAACCAAAATGAAATATTTCTCACCTGGGTATACAATGTTACTAATTATTCCAGTTTGGCCCCTAGCTCCGACGTCCGTTACCAAACTAATGTTAAAGTTCACGTGTTGGACATTTTTTTCATTTCCACTGTGAGAGTTAAGTCGAGGGGGTTTGGGTAACATCATCAAAACAAGGGGGGTCTTGATGATGTTACCCAAACCTCCTTGACTTAACTCTCACAGTGGAAATGACAAAAATATCCGGCACGTGAAAGACCACGTGCACTTTAACGTTAGTTTTGTAACGAACGTCGGGGCTAGGGGCCAAACTGAAATAATTAGTAACATTGTATACCCAGGTGGGAAATATTTCATTCTGGGTACCATTATAGGATTGGGTGAATACTTTAGGGAGTTTTTCATATTTTGGTCAATATTTTTTTTCATTTATTCTTAAAAAATAGTTTCGTTTGTCTAAAAAAAAAATTTACTTTAATTTTCTTTGAATAACTTGCTCAAATTTTTCACTAAAAACTTACAAAATTTTAGTTATTTTAAAAATTATTATTAATATTATATCAATAATTGAAACGTTATTACTTGGAACATAATATATAATTAATTTTATATTATATGAAACATTAACTAAGATTCGAAAGAAAATTTAAATGTTGTACTTTTATGGAATGGAGGAAATATAATATATATATATATATATATATATATATATATCAGTGCTGGGTTTAGTGTTGCAGCTGTTATTATGGCTAAGGATGCGCAAGATGTTCAGGCTGAAGTTCGACAGAAGTTGTTGGAGGCGAACCAGAAATTTAAGCTAGCATTGGCGAGTTAATTTGTTCGAAATTTGTGATGAGGTGATGGTTTTTTCTTCACTGCGAGCGTTTTCCCGTGGGTAAATATGATAATTTGCAAACGAAGAAATATGGATCATACAAGATAAACGTTAATGCGTATGTGGTAGAGTTACCTGAGTGGATGGACATTTCCCCTGAATGAGAATCTCACTTAGCTCAAGAGTGGGCCGGGAGTTTGAAATGCTATATCTAGACGGATTCAACATTTTTAAACTGACAAAATTAATTATTTTTGCATTCGCGATAGAGAATCTCACTTAGTTGGAGGTCTGATCGGCGTGGGATTATTATAAAAATGACCAGCGTACTATCAGTTAGGAACCGATTTAACCCCGTACTCCCAATATCCCAAAATTGACCATTGTACTACCATTTTGAGTCCAATGTGGTCCCTACCGTTAACGTTTCATCCAATTTTTTAACGGAACAGTTAATTTGATTAACGGAGTTGATTTTTGAGGGGTATTTTTGTCCTTTCCTTCCCCTCTTACCCAGAAAATGGAACAGAGAGAAACACAGAGACTCACGCACTATACGTTGACACTTCGTATACATCGCCACTCTCAAAGAGCCTTCGGAGCTTCCAAAGCAATTACAATCAAACATTTTCCTCTCTGTTTTTCGCTATATAAATAGCATTTCTCTCGCTTTCTCCGTGGCGACTTTGCCGCTACTCGTTATTCTCTATCTTCCGTATTTGCCGGTCGAAGACTCATGGGCTTCGCCGGATCGGTCGTTTTCAAATCGGTTGAACTCTCAAACAAGCCTGGAGTTCCCGGTGTTCGGAGAGTCGTAATTTCGCCAAATTCTCTTCGGCCCGATTCACTCCAAAGATGGACTCACTTGCAATGCCTATCGAAACGCTCATTCGCCTCCTCTGGTATCGATTTCATTCCTCCTTACTAAGCATAATTATGCTATTTTACTTGAATGGAGTCTTTCTCACGCACTTAGACATACATATGCACGCACACAGGCGCACATACACACAGAATCACAAAGATGAAAAACAAATATTGAATTTTAATGAATCTGAAGCCATGTGTGAAGCCATGCACACATACACACAGAATCACACTGGCGCACATACACCTCTCCGCCTTCACCACCTTCACCTGATAGTAGGCATAAGAGAGGAAGAAGTGTTCATGATCATCAAGTCTGTGATTGTAAGGTGGTGGAGTTTGAGATGAGAATGGGTGTTTCGGTCTATTTTGTTTGGGTTTGGAATTGTGATGGTGTCTTTGGGATGGTGGAGGTAAAGGAATTAATGGAGGTTGTTGGGTGGGCGGAGGAGGAGGAGGGAATCAATGGGAAGAAAGGTTCTGTTTTGGGATGGTTGAATTTGGAAGGAAAGGACAAAAATACCCCTTAAAAATTAACTCCGTTAATCAAATTAACTGCTCCGTTAAAAAATTGGATGAAAAGTTAACGGTAGGGACCACATTGGACTCAAAATGGTAGTACAATGGTCAATTTTGGGATATTGGGAGTACGGGGTTAAATCGGTTCCTAACTGATAGTACGCTGGTCATTTTTATAATAATCCCGATCGGCGTTGTTGATGGGCTGTCTGTATGTAGCTGTAAGTGAGTAAGCAGATTTAGTATTGTGTGTGTGTGTCATGAAGAGCAAGCAAATTTGTGGAAAGGAAAGAGGGGGGTGGGGGGAGAGAGAGTGAAGAAAACAGGGGAGGAGAAGATGATGGATTAATATTAGTACTTCGTAAAGTTGTTTGATTATTAGTTGAATTTTGAATTGCGATGCATTAATTTTGAATCGCAGTGCATTAACTTGAAATTTGCAATGCATTGATTTAAAATTACGATGCATCGCGTGCTTGTTCGAATTTTTAAGAGCGTAAGTTAAAAAATTGCGATGTATCAATTTGAAATCGCGATGCATCAATTTGAAATTGCAAAGCATCCCATGTTTGTTCCGTATTTTTTAAGAATATTGATGATATTTTCCCACAAAAGTTTTTTTTTTTTTTGAAACATGTATAAGGGTTTAAACTGGTTAGAAATTAATCAAAGGAGACCAACCCGAAGTTCACCCTTAAATTAAATTCGGTAAGTTAGTGGGTCATGAGTAATTTTTAACAGACGTATTTACGAGGAAAAATTGCGGACCGATTTACTTTCTAGGATTTTCAACCCCTTAGGTCCACTATATTTGTTTTCAACCGCTTACGTCCATTTTAATTGATAAATTGACTATTTGTTCCAAAACTGCCCCCGTAACAACAAATAACGTTTTTAAGTGTGAATTTGTGCATCGTCATATGTGCGAATTTTGCATTGTCAATATAATTTGTGATTTTGTGTTAAGAAATGTGCATCGTCAATTAATGTTTTTTGTGAATTTGTGCTAAGAAATGTGCATTATCAAGTATAATTTTGTGCATCGTCAATTATAACCGTACTATTTTCAGTATAATTTGTGTTAAGAAATGTGCATCGTCAATTATAACAGTACTATTTCAGTATAATTTTGTGTTAAGAAATGTGCATCTTCAAGTATAATTTTGTGCATTGTCAATTATAATATAATATGTGCATCGTGAAGTATTTTTTATGCATCGTCAACTGTAATAATTATATTTTTTATTGATTCATATTGTTATTACAAAAGTTATGAAGAATACTTTTTTTTTCTTTCTTTTTTATTTCAATTGGGATCAATAGTGGTTCCCCACTTACCCCTTTGATGACTCGAACCCACGACCTATCGGTTGTAGGTGAAGCGTCTTACCATCTGAGCTGCACTTACTTGTCAAGTTATGAAGAATACAATCCATAACACACAATTGACATTCTACCTTATCTATGTACATGGGGGTGGCCCTACCTTGTTAAACAAAAAGACTCGGTGTCATTTAATGAGCTCTCTAATACTACTCAAAGGAGTACATTCCCTCAACATGGGCCATGGGACAAAAAAATTTAACACTACTTCGCAGCCCTTCCACCGATTAAGGAATCGGTCTCAGATGCATCGCCCACAATGTAGTAGCGAGCTCTAAATGCAGTCATTCGCGTAGTAAGAAGACGGAACTGCAAAAGTCGTCAATACAAATGTGAAACTAAAGTTGGCGTAAACAAGGTCCACAAAACAAGTAGAATGAAAAGTAATTTGTTTACAACCTATTGACACAGATCAAATGCACATTGCGTACCTGAAAAAATATTATTGAGATTAGAATAAAGGATTTTGAATATATGCAAATTGTGCATTGTCATGTGTGCGAATTGTGTATTGTCAATATAATTTGTGATTTTGTGTTAAAAATGTGCATCGTCAATGTAATTTTGTGAATTTGCGTTAAGAAATGTGCATCATCAAGTATAATTATATGCATAGTCAATTATAACAGTATTATTTTTAGTATATTTTGTGTTAAAAAAATATGCATTGTCAAGTATAATTTTATTCATCGTCAATTATAACAGTACTATTTCAGTATAATATGTATATCGTGAAGTATTTTTTTATGTATCGTCAACTGTAATAATTGTAATTTTTATTAATTCCTATTGTTATTACAAAAGTTATCAAGAATACAAAACATAGAACACAATTGACATTCTATCTATATTACAATAGCGCTCAGTTCACACATGTGCAATTGACTTGGGCTAACTACCGGTTCAGATTTACCGAATTACTAAAATCTAACGACTGCAATCAAATCTCACCTTCACATGTGTGCGAAGGCCGATTCCTTCTTCACGTCTGACTCACCCTCCTTCCCTGGCGTCCAACTCTCTCTCCTTTCCCGATGATTCCTTCGCCCACCACTGCCAAGCAAAACCCTTCTTCCACCACCCAGCAAAACCCAACTCTTTTCTTTCAATCTCTCCATACGTGGAACACACACCGCTAGGGGAAGTCGTTAACCACTACAAAACCCGGCAGAACTCTTTTCTTTCTCTCTCTCCACTTTTGTAAATCAAAACATTGGAAAGAGGGACTCCTTCCGAAGAGAAGGCAGAGTCGATCTCCGTCGTCACTGATTTCCCGTCTTCATCCCTTTCTCGATCCTTCTCCCAACTGTAAGTCCTCCCAAATTTTCAATTAATTTGATTGTTTTCTCTCCTTTCAATTATTTGTGTAATTTCACAATACTGGACCAATCACAAATTGGTTTTTGTTTTCTTTGTTTGATTTTGTCCTCAACAGCCGAAATTCATCATCTCTCTACACTTTTGTTTTTTGTTTGATTTTGTTTAATGCCCATAACCCGTTTGATATAATGCCTAAAAGAGAATAGTCAATGTCCTGTTGTGTGATTCATATGACATTGGAATGCTATCTTGGCCCTGAACAAAAATTTGATTCTGTTCCGTTCCTTCTTTTTAAAATAAAAAAAATTAATTAAAGGGTAAGGCCAAGTTATTTTGGTGATTGCAAGTTATGTGAAAAATGGTGGATAGACAATTTGTATTATATTGTGCATTGAGTCAATGACAGTTTTGGAAATGCACTTGCTTTTGATGATTTTTAATTATTTTTTCCTCCTGTTTTTCGAGATCAAACTTTGCCTCTGTCACACACCACACAAAGGTGGAGAATAACATTAAGGTTAGTTTTGGATATCACATTCAATTTTGGTAATCCACATTAGAAGCATGCATGGGATGAAATTTAGGACATTCTCTTGAGTATAGTTGAGATTGTTTCAGTTGCTTGCTTTTTCAGAAGTTTGGCCAATTGCTGATATTGCATACTTTTCTTTCTCTCTCTCCACTTTTTTCTTGCTCCCAGTCCCTTTCATCTCCGATCACTCTGAGTCTCCACTGCGTACGATTTCTTAATTACACATTATTGTATTTTATTTTTTAATAATACCAAAAGTTAATAGTTCTCAACAAAAGCTGAGAATGAATGAAATGAATTAAACTGAGGAAATAAGAAAATCTGTAACTAAAAAGTAAACCCACGCGAAAGAGGATCCAGATTATGAGTTGTCATGTGTGGTATAATATAGATTCAAGCTCTTACTCATATCAAGTTTGTTCTTACACTATTGCACAATCTCTAAACCCAGTTTGTTCTTACTTCGTACAATCTTCTTCATTTGTCATTGAGTAGACATTTTTTCCCTGATGAGTAGACATTTTTTTCCCTGATAAGTAGACATAATATCTCCACTGAAAATAACTCCACTAATTTTAATTGCATAACTTTAGGTTTTGATTTTGTGAAACTTATTAAGTTGTCTGAAAAGTGTTTTTTCCCCTCTTTCTTTTTTATTAATTTTTGTTTTTTCTATACCCAATTCGACTTGATTAGCTTTGGTTTGATTTGGTTTGATTGGTAGTCTGCATATTTCGAGTTTCCGACCGATAGCACCGCTTCACAACAAACTTCCACTTCCCAAACACATCAGTCATTAATGGCTAAACTGCATCCTAAGAAGAATTTTCCTATGACGATTCTTATATATTTGCTCTCCACTTATATAAATACATACATATGTACTGTCCTTTTTCTGTTATTATCTTGATTTCATGTTGCATTTTTATGGTTTTGTTGAATTAGTTGTTGTCATGCTGAGAACTAACTTCTGGAAACAAATATAGTGAGATTTTAAGTCCACAGTTGAACACCTAAGGGCTAACGAGTCTACTTGTTTGGAGTTTTCGATTTATGCCAGTTTTGTGCAACTTAGAATATAGGTTGTTTGCATAGGCTGAGTGTGAGTTACGGTTTATAATTTACTATATTGTACCACTTATAAAATTTTCATGTGATGTGAGTCAGTAGTTGGTAATCCAAATGCTTCTTATATGTTGTAGTTATTGTTTCAATTTCTGTAAGTTATTTACCAGTTGTAAATATAGGTGGTTGTATTTACCAATTGTGATATAATTATTTTGTTTTACAGTCAATTACGCCTAAATCAATCATACTTTTTGCCTGCGAGTGTTTCAAAACCCATATCACAACTCCCAGTCGATTTCTCTTTCCTTCGGCAGGTTAGTCCTCTCTCTCTCTCCTATTCTTTATTATATATTGAATGAATCGATCCAGATTGAACGTATCGATTCAGTATGATTTTTTTCCACTTGCGTTCTTCTGTTCTTAAGTGTGTATAGACATAATATTATATAATAGCAATTCACTCTTCTGAGGTTCTTCAACTCTGCCTCTTTTTTTTTTTGTGGCACCTTTCAGACTTGAATTTGGGAGTGGTTTAATTTTATAATTATTAGTAGAGGTTAGTATTAAAATAATGAATGAGATTATGATTCAAATTGTGGTGGTTAATTCGTGTTTTTAAAAAGTACTTTTAAGTATTATTAAAACAGGTCAATGATTTTCATTTTTTTTTAATTTGATTGTCCAACGTCGTAATGATTTGAAAATAACGTATTTATTTTGGAACTTTATGTGCATTTGGATTGCCAATTTAGTAATCAGCAACCTTTGATGAATTGTTGTGCTTTATCTTCATTGGAGTGTTTCTCTCTTATCATAATACCTTCATAGACCACCACCTTCAAATCATTTTTCATTCAGCAAATTTTTCCTCCCGGGTTGCTTTTCATCTTGCAAATTTTTCCTTAATTTATGTTTTAAATTTCAGTTTGACTTGCAATTTGTTAAAAAAAAAAATTGGTTTGATTTTCATGTTATACTGAAAAGCTCACTTACTGTCTCAAGTAGTTGTACTTCATAAATGACTCTTTGATGAAGGATACTTGCAACATTCTTTCCTTCTTGGCTAGGACCTTGAAAACGAGGGCATTGCCTCAGTTGGTTCCATTAGAACCACTCCTAGGTTCCCTAATATATGAAGTTGTCCTTGAGTTTTTAAGCCCTTATCACACCTTCTTCATCTTTGATTGGGCCACCTTACAAATTAGAAATATCTGTTTTCTGCATATGCTTCCAGGGATTTATCATTCGTGAAGGAAGGAGTTAGAGAAACCTGCTGAGTTAGGATTTATAGGAAATTACCTCAAAGTTGGCCCGAAGGATTTGTTTGCTAATAAAGACTGTGACTAATACTATGATTATCTCTGCCATCACATCATGACTGAATGAGGAAAAGAACAGAGAAAAATGAAGATAAAAGGTAGTGATGATGCTCAAGAATCTAAGAAAATGTTCATGAGCTATTAGTAAGCCTACAATCAATCTTATATTACATTGACAAGAATTTCAAATTTAAGATATTAAACGAGAAAAAAGAAAAGGAGACGCTAGCATAGAAGAGTTGGTGCATATAACCTCAGCCTAGATTGTATTGGTAGGATACACTGGATTGGCAGTCATCAAGAGTTAACTATATTCTTTTAGTCTTTTCTTCATATAATAGGATTTCTTGCATTATTCATTTTAGGTATGTTGAATTGATATATATAGTAACAAGGGAAAGAAGTCAAGAACAGGTTATGTGCAATGATGCCCTTAGAGGCATTATCGATTGACGTCATGGAGAACAAGAAACATCAAACAAGTATAGATTTCTCTGATAGAGAAAAGGGTGGGAAAGTGGGGAGATTGATATATATATATATATATATATATATATATATATATATGGGGAAGGTTTCTAATGGATAGAATAACTACATAACCAAAAGTTAATTGGGAGGGAGGTTCTTCAGGAAAAATGCGATGTGATGCATCGTACGTGTTAGAGAGTTGTGCATGGCAAGTGAAAAAAGTCAATTTCTGCATCGTCTTGTGTTGCGATGCATCGTTTTTTGTTTTTCGATGCACATTTTGCCGTTCCGTGTTTATGTGTATCCTGTTGTGTTGCGATGCATCATTTTTTGTTTTTGCGATGCACAATATGCATTGTTCCGTATTTTTAAAGGGCATAGATGACATTTCGCAATAAAAGTGTCTCGGTTGAAAACAATTATTGTGTCTTTAAGCGGTAGAAAATTGTTTAAAGGGAACCGACTCGAATTTTCCCCTATTTACAATGGTTGTTGAGTCTCTTTTAAATTAGTGATACCATATTTTTGGGAACGGTGGAGATGCCTAATGTTTCCTCTCGTATGATCCAAAAGTGCGAGAAGGGCCGTATGATGGCCATATGGGGAGAAATTGTCCTTTTAGTTCAAGAATAGGCTAAATTTGTAAGTGAATAATTAGGCACTAATACTTTGTTTATACATTGATTAACGTAATTATTTTTGACAAGTAAGGTAGCATATATTTTCTTTTGCTAACTAGGGAAAAAAAGCAGATGCCCTAAGTGAGAACTTAATTAAATGTTTCAATAGGCTCCTTTCTAGTTTGAAAACTCTAAATTAAAAGCTAGAATCTAGGATTTAGGGAGTTAGTGTCTAGAGTTTAGAATTTTTAAGGTTTTATAGTTAGGATTAAGGTTTGGGGTTTAGGATTTAATTAGTATTGATCACGTCAGAAAGAGAGTAGTGGCCACGTCTGTTCCATGTGTGTGCCAAGTACGTAGTCACTGGGATACCGGCTATGTTGCTGGGACTGCTCTTGTTGTGTTCTTAGGATGAGATGGAACAATAACCTATGATCAACAAGGAAACACCGTTAGGGGTGCCGGGAGTGTCCCGACCATGACCCTTCGGTGTGAAAATCAGTATGAAGGTTATAACAGAAGCTAGATCCACAAAGCTTGGTCTGTGGAAGGAGCTAGATCACTCTCTAACAAGCTGTGAGCCAAGAGAGAACAATGTGCAAAGTGTGTGTTCTCAGATTTAGATAGCATAGAGAGAAGAATGAGGATGATACTTTAGTATTTATAGGCAGATATGTGGAGTGAGTAGCAAGTCGGGGGAACCGGCAGGAGACAAGTCTGGGCAACCACTTTGTTTTCTTATGTGACAGATGGCGATTGCAGGTGGTGGTGATCGTGGTCATCGGGTTGTACAGTGGTCCCTGGTACTTTTCTGCCAGTAAGTAGGGAAGTGGAGCAGTGCTTTGAATTTGTTAGGAGCACGTATCTGAGTGCCCAATGAGAGGCAGCCACGGTAAGGTGGAGGTGTGAAAACCCCAATCCGATCCTATCGGCCTCGTTAATTGAAAAAACGAGCGTTTCGCGAATTATGTGGGCGAGTGTGTTGAATACACTCGTTTCTCATTTTGGACTCGAAAAAATGTAATAAATGTGTATGCCACATTTATATTTAAAATGGAGTCGTCACCCTCGTTTATAAGAAAACGAGAGAAAAACTAAGATTGTGGGTTCGGAGGCTAAGTTACGAGTTGGGAAGGTTTTACGCACCCAATTCGCCTTTTTGGTCTCTTTTGTGATTTGCATGCTTGAATTTATATGTGATCACACAAAAAGTGTGTTTGTGACAACGTCAGACCCACGTCAATGCCAAGTGTAGTCTAGTAGGATGCCGGCTTGATGTTGCAGGGATTCCTTGCTGTGTTCTTTGAAGAAGATTATGAAGGCCTGTGATCAACAAAGAAAAAACACCTTAATGAGGCTGGGTATGTCCCAACAATAACCCTCCAGTGTAAGAATTAGTAATACTTCAGAGAGAATAGAATGCACTAACAAAGTATAGCTTTTGGGTGTAATTTACACGTACCGTTTGATGTCTCTGAAGCTGCTAGTTATAAAGAGGTAGTTTGTAACCTAGTCAGTTTTGGATTTAGTGTGCTACAATGAAAGTCGATGACTTGCGTATCACGATTGCATGTTTTACTTAGGACTGTTATAGAGGCAGAAGTATAGTAGGATTTTACTCAGCTGGAAGATGAATCCATGTTGGACTCTGTTTATGCCGAGCTGGATGGATGATGTCGAGGTCCGCTATGTTGCGAGCTGCTACAGTGGTCAGCCTGGGATATACTCGGGTCGCATTGTAGATGTAGCGAAGTGGCTGATGAGCTCAGTGTGTGGATCCCAAGTGTGCGGGGGCGACCTAGATGAGCGTGGTCTTTAGGTCGTCACGTTCGTGCTCGCCATTGCACGGCTCAAGCTCGTTGTACGGGTGTTCTCGGGAATTGCCACTTGGCTTGCCTTGTCATGATGTTGGATGCCACGTGTGAGGGCGTTGGGCCCAGCTTGTTCGATATGTTTATGAGTTTGTTATTCTATGTGACAAAAAGGAAACGCGTCACGGAGATTTGTATCTCTGTATACGTTGTAAAAGTGTATACACATTCTATTTATAAAATAACACATTTTGTATTTAACAAATATAACATGTATTTTTACATATCAAATGTATTAAAACAAATTTATATATATATTTACAGATCAAATGAATTTATTTACATATCAAAAACAGATAAATAAAACTAACGAATTTTAACGAATGAAAGGATTTTACCTTCTGTCGTTTTACAGAATTCGTTCGAGCCACGTTCTAGGCCGTTGAATTATGCTTCCACCGCTACCAATCGAGAAAAGAAAGGCTTACATTTTGCGATTGTGTGTGTTCTGAGAACACAGTGTGTTTGTTGTGTGTGTTATACATGTGTGTGTGTATAAGAGAAAGGGAGAGAGAGCAGTAAACTCTCTTCTTTTCTTTCTCTTCTTTCTTTTTCTCTTGTCTGACTTGTGTGTCTTGTGTATTGAGAGAAAGGAATGGCGAAAGTTTATATAGGTAAGAGATTACTCTCATCCCCAAGTTTCAAAACTTAAGGACAAAGCCTAGGAGATTGGCGATGTTTGGTAAGAAAGTCTTCAAAAAGGGCCATAGCAGTGCAAGCCTGACTTCAGAGACCTCCATCCTAGTGTGTGTCGTACATGGTGTGCCCTAGGCATACCAGGGTGGATTTTTGTCTTTTACGACTTCCACTCTAGCCCTTTGAGCTTTATATCTTCAAGTTTGACCCTTGATATTGATCTAACTGAAGTTATTGTATTTGTTGGACGTCGTTAGTCCTGTTGGATGTATTGTTCCCTGAAATGATCATAGAAACATGTGTTAGTCCATTTATAAAGAAACAATTATTTATAAGACAATTTGTATAATGTCGGTATACGAATTTGGGGTGTCTACAGGAGATCGTCAGGGGCTCGCTGAGGTCACCCGCTGAGAGCTTGTGGGGGCGACGACCTCGTGGTCCAGAAGAGCTGAGATGACGACCTAGTCGCTTGTATGTCGAGGTCGTTCGCTGAGAGCTTGTGAGGCGATGACCTCATGGTCTAGAAGAGCTGAGATGACGACCTAGTCGCTTGCATGCGGAGGTCGCCCGCTGAGAGCTTGTGCGGGCGACGACCTCGTGGTCTAGGAGAGCTAAGATGATGACCTGGTCGCTTGTATGTCGAGGTCGTCCGCTGAGAGCTTGTGGGGCGATAACCTCGTGGTCTAGAAGAGCTGAGATGACGACCTAGTCGCTTGTATGTCGAGGTCACCCGTTGTTAGCTTGTGCAGGTGACGACCTCGTGGTCTAGGAGAGCTGAGATGACGACCTAGTTGCTTGTATGCCGAAGTCGTCAGCAGAGAGCTCTTGGGACGACGACCTAGTGTTCTAGGTGAGCTTAGGTGACGACATGATATGACAGAGTGTTTAGGTTGCACTTGTTAAGGTCGACAAGCTCTCAGCTTGTCAAGAAGTACTCAGTGGTCGTCAGAAAGGATCTGCCTCTGAGACGGGTCGGGCAATGAGCTCTCCTTGGTTTGCCTACCTGGCCTGCCTAGCTTGCCACACGTCGTGGTTACCTTTCCAGGTAGGATGAATTAGGTAGAGTCCCTTCAAGTACTTATGGTCTAAGGTTTAGGATTACATTTGATTTATTTGCATAAATGAAAACATTAAAACACTCCGTTATTTTTTTACTAATAGCATGCAATACTTTTCTATAATTGAATCAAAACAAAAATATCTTACCTTATTTGTTAAAATACATAGTACGGTTTATCATTGTATAAATTTTTAAAAATTACCCAACTTTTTAAGTCGCTAATAAATGACCAAATAATCTACAAAAGGGATAATGATAGGAAAGTCGTATTAACGAACCAGGCTCGATCTCAGTAGAGCCCCGGATAAAGCCTTGAATGACTTGGACAAAAGGTTGAATAATTGCAAAACTCCAATGTTTGTTCGTCACTGATCAAACAACGTCTAGTGTCACACTAAGTTTTGTAATTTTATACATCGAAAGGGTTTACATTTTTCCATCTTTTTGAAAGTATTACTAAGAAAAAGTAAAAGAGCATGACGTGATACAATTACAATATTGTATTATGCAAAAATAATAATAATAATAATAATAATAATGTTACTACCTCCGTCCCAAAAAAATTGTTACTACTTTCGTCCCAAAATAATTATCGTTTTAGCAATTTGCACACAAATTAAGAAAGTTTTCAAAAAGAATGATGTACCCTTATTTAAATTTAATTATTGTAGATAAGTTGTAGAAATATTTTTCTCTTTCTTCTTATCAACTCTTTTTAATAAAAATAATAAATAAGGGTCATTTTGGTAAAATATGAGCAAATGTTTCTTGAACTCTTATAATGATAATTATTTTGGAAAAAAAAAACTTTGTTAAAACGATAATTATTTTGGGATGAAGGTAGTAATAATGATGAATAATGATAATCAATAAGTAGTAATGATCGTGAAATTAATAATACTGTACTAGTAGTATAATTATTATTAACTTGTTATAATCATCGTCATTTTGAGAGGGGTGGGAATGGAGGGAGGCTGAGGGGCCTATTACGTTTTTAATTACAAAAATGTGATAGTGTTAAAAGACCTTAACACCCACAATCTCGACCTCTTCTTCCCCCGCCCTCCGGCACGCTGCTCTCTAACGTTTCCCTTTTTTTTTTTCCCTTCTTCCCTTTCCCCTCCCCCTTCCCTTCCCTTCCCTTCTCTTCTCTCCTCTGTTTTATTTCTTTCCCATCCTTCATCATTACCTTCTCAAACCCATCTCTTTTTTGAAAATTTTCTGGAAATTTCTTATTCGGTTCCCTTCTTCCCTTTCCCCTCCCCCTTCCCTTCCCTTCCCTTCTCTTCTCTCCTCTGTTTTATTTCTTTCCCATCCTTCATCATTACCTTCTCAAACCCATCTCTTTTTTGAAAATTTTCTGGAAATTTCTTATTCGGTCATAGTTAATCGAACAACTGAGTGTTGTTCAGTCAACCATAGTCGAACACCATTAGCAAAATTTTTTAGCAAATTTGAGAAGGGAATGAAGGAGGGAGGAGGGGAGGGAAGCAAAAAAATAAGAGAACTTAGAGAAGAAGGGAGGGAAGGGAGGAGAAGAAAAAAAAAACAAAAAACAAAAAGGGAGGGAGGGAGGAGGGCTGCGAAGAAAAGAGATAGAAAGAGAAATTATATTGGAAGGGATAAAATAAGAAACATAGGGGGTGCTATAGATGTTAGGTTGGTGTAAAATTATATTTGGCCGTTTGGTAGCCGTATAAAAGGCTGGATAGGACTAATAATAATTAAGAGTGATGTTTGGTAGACTTTTAAGTATCGGGCTTAATAAGAGGAGTTACCTGGATAAGAAGTCTTTTTCCTCGTTATTTATCCTGGGGTTGGGGGTGGTATTATTATAGACCGGATTAGAACGACGCGACACTAATTTTTTTAATCCCAAAAAATACCCTCGTATATATACTCAAACACACTGAACCAGGGCAATCGGCAAACGTTCGCTTGTTTGAAGACGGTTGTTTCTCTCTCTCTCTCTCTCTCTCTCTCTCTCTCTCTCTCTCTCTCTCTCTCAGGTAACGACAATCGGCAATCGACAATCGGCATCAGTGGGAGTCTCAATCGGGTTAGTGTTTCTTTCTCTCTTTCTTCTTCTTCTCTCTTTCAATCAATTTCTTGTCTCTCTATCTCTCTTACCCTATTTTTGCATAAAATTCGTGATTGCTAGTAATTCTAATTTTTTTTTTCCACTAGTATTCATACATATAATATCTTCTCACGGTTGAAATATGAATTCAATCGGGTTAGTGATTATTCATGTATTGTTTGTTCTGAGCTTGTAGTCTTGTCTCACGGTTAGATTATTGGTTTTTTTTTCTTTTTCATTTAATATTTGTTGGTTGTGGGATTTAGCTACAGCAGTTGAAATTTTTAAGCAGATGCTGTAGTTCACATTTATTTTGGTTTTATGCCTGTGGATTCTGGATAAACCTGATGAAAAAAAGCAGGGGTCTGTTGCCTTTTGTGAGCAGGTCTCTCGTAAAATTCAGGGAAATTAAAGTGTGCACTGTTATTGGGTGAACCTCTTAAACGATGCAAGTAGTTAGAATATTTTAAGCATTCATAATTAATATTTTAAGCATCAAGCAGACTTGTTATAGTGATAGGAAAGGTTCAGTAAACGATGCAACATTTTAAGCATTCATAATTAGTATATTCAAAATCTGTAATTTGCCCCCAAGTAGTTAGAATACTTGCTGGAATATATAGAAGCCAATATGAATCATATATAAAACATGTACAAACAAGCTATTTGATATGAACAATATGATTGGATAGATCTTACTCTATAAACTTAGCCCAGACAGCTAAAGAAGAATTGATGAGTTTGCTCCCATGCCCAACTTACCTTGTTCTAAACTTAATACTCTTATAAAATACGTGAACTTATATACTGCTGCTGCTTAAACAGGGCCAAATCCTCCTTTACTTCCCCAGTTTACTGACATATTCCATCCTCTTAAAATGAGAGAACACACACTAATATAATCTCATAATGATAACTTTAGGAAATATATATGATTTTCCAGATTTAATTTCAGTGATCGAAGGACTACATGAATTAAGTTCTCATCTAGATTAATAACATTGTCTCTTTTGGTTTCTTGGTCGTATTTTCTGTATGATTTTTGTGAAGCATATGTGTTAATTGTTCTGATTTTTCCTAGTATCATAAGTTGGTTGCACCTAAAGAGAAGTAGTTTATGTTTATGTAAATGGTCTATAATCTTGAGGCCAACCTGCGTATGAGATTTCTTTACAAAAAGTTAGCTTGGGTTCAGAAGCACACACAAAAGAAGACATGAACAGAATTATGCTATGATTTCCCATATGATTAAAGCTATAGGCACTCTGCTTATGTATGACTAAACTAGTCGAGCCGAGCTTTGGTTTTCAAACTTGACTAGTTAATATTGTAGACTGACACAATCTTGAATCAAGCTAATTAATTAGTAACCTATATTTAGTCGTTACGGGTGGAGTCGAGCTTTTAATGAACCAATGCTTGTGCCATTTAACCTTCTTTTGAACAAATTTGTATTTTACGGAACCCATCCAAGTAGAGGAAGAGTCATATTGCATTTATTGCTTATGGCTGAGCCACACGTATTCGAATTGAGTTTAAACCAACTCAGAGCTGGCTACTTGATTCTTTTATGCTGGATTGCTTGTGCAATTGTAAGGCCAAAGGGCTGTGCTCTTGCAAGCTGATCGCACAATTTAGTTGGGGTAGTACTATACGTTGACTTCTGAAAATCGCAGAAAAAGTTCTGCTACTTTTGTAAAAAAGTTCTGCTACTGTTGAGGATCATATAATTGTTCACTACTAAAGTGTGCTTGTTCATTGCTGGGACATTCTAATGAGTGCAGAATCGACATATATACTTATGTACTGGGGAAGGTGGAGTAGGCGAGTAGAGTAATGATCCCATCTCTCGTGCTCGTTTGGTACAACATGAGTAAATCATTCCTTTCTATGCCAAGTCACTGTAGTTCAGATAAGCCCATTTTAACATACCGAACCAGCACAAAGTAATTTCCGCTGACATAAAACTCAAACAACAGTACTGACAACAAACAAATTGCTCCTGAACTAGCAAAAAATTTAGAAAAACTTCGTTAGATTTTCTATTTCAGGATAATTTTTACTCTAGAAATATATTAACATGCCAAACAAGCCAATCTCGCAACATGCACAATCAAAGAAGTAAAATACATAAAGTAAGTACCAAATCACAGATATCACAACTTTCGTTCTTTCTGATGTAGGAAAATGACACAATGTCGATTAAAATTTACTTTTTTGATACATGTTTAGTAGTTAATATTTATTAGTTACGTGTTGTATAGAAATGGATTCACCAAATCACGATGAAGATCTTGAAATGGATTCACCAAATTATGAGGAAGAGATAGCAGTTTTTCTTGCGATGCATGCTGTTTTGGTTAATGTACATGCTTTCTACAACATGATGACTGTTGCTGTTACTTATACGATTGAAAATGGATTTTTGAGAAATGATGACAAACGTTTATATACAATGTTTGATAAGATTCCGAAGCAAGCTGAGGAAATTGATAGGTTGGTGAGAGAATCTGAAACGTCATGCATCAACAACTTGCGAATGAATAGACACACATTCAACGTCCTTTGTGATATGCTTAGGGAAAAAGGCGTGTCTGACTCTAAGTATGTATCGATAGAAGAGAAAGTAGCAACATTTTTAGCCATTCTTGCGCATCACAAAAAAAATAGAATCATAGCATATGATATGCGGAGATCAGGACAAACTGTTAGTAACTACTTCAACGAGGTCCTCAATGCGGTTGTGATGCTTAGTCCAGAATTGTTTGTAAGACCTGAACCTGAACCTCCGAACTCCACTGATTCAAGGTGGAACCTTTTTGAGGTAAAGTAAAAACCACCTATGCATTGCTACTTTGACATTTATACATGTATATATACACACACAAATACGTCTTACTTTATGTGTAGGGTTGCTTGGGCGCATTAGACGGTACATATATTAGAGTGAATTGTGGCGAGGAAGCAAAGCCCAGATATAGATCTCGGAAGGGTGAAATAGCCATGAATGTGCTCGGGGTATGTAATAAGAATATGAATTTTATATTCGTATTGACCGGATGGGAAGGTTCGGCAGCAGATGGTAGAGTACTACGTGATGCTGTCATTAGGCCGAATGGATTGAGGATCCCTCATGGTAAAATAATTATATAGGTTTATGTTGTAAACTTATCCAACTATTTTATAACATGGAATGTAACTAAATTAAATTATGTGTCGCCAATATTACTTGGTTGATGCAGATATACTAATGGACTGGTTTTCTAGCACCTTATCGGTCCCGACGAAACCACTTAGGCACATTTCGCAATGGAGAACCTCCACAAAGTCATGAGGAATATTTTAACATGAAGCATGCACAAGCACGTAACGTTATAGAGAGATGTTTTGGCGTACTTAAGATGCGGTGGGGTATACTTCGGAGTCCTTCCTATTACCCTATAAGGACCCATGGTAGAATAGTCATGGCATGTTGTAGTTTACACAACCTCATTCGCCGAGAGATGGACGTTGATCCAATTGAGGTTTTGCTCGATCAAAATGAGAACGTCACTAATGAAGTTAACGGAGGCGGTAATAATGGTGACGATGGTGAAGAAATAGAGTTTGTTGATTCAGTTGAGACATCAGATGAATGGACAGCTTGGAGGGACACATTAGCCCATGAGATGTACGATGTTTGGAGAGAGGGAACCGAATGATGATATTCCCATGTTAGGCGTAAAACTTTTTTTTCCAAAGATTATTTCTTTCAAGTTATGTTGTAAATATTAATTTCATACAAATATTTTTCATTTCAAGGCACGTTGTATTTGTTTCATATTGTTAATCTGAAACTTCATTTTAAACTTGATAGAGTTGATGAACGTGTTATATATAATAGCACTATTTATTCTTTGTCATTTCTTTTCATGAACGTGTCCTTAAATTTGAGATTTGAGATTTGTATTACATTAATATGATTTGTTTATATTTCAATAGCTATGGCACCTCCACGTAACAAGTCCAATGATGCCACCTCCCAAAAAGGAACTAGAAGGATTTGGTCTGCCAGAGAGGAGCAAGTGTTGATGGACTGATTTTTAGATATAAACAATCCTACATGGAAGCCTGATGGAACATTCAAAACTGGTTATCTTAAGCAACTTGAAAACGATCTAAAGAAGAAAATTCCAGGTGTGGATTTAAAGGCATACCCACACATTGAGTCCAAACTTAAAGATTGGAAAAAATATCATGGCCTTATATCATCATTAGTGGGTCTCTCGGGATTTGGTTGGAGCAGCAGTGACAACATGGTTACCAATGATGAAGAAGATGTTTGGAATCATTATATGAAGGTATATACTTTATTACAACTAAAAAATATACTTTTAATCTTAATTTTTTTTTATCATAGCTCTTCCCCCTAACTAATTCTTATTTTTATGTTTATAGAAAGATATAGCTGTAAGAAAACTTAGAACAAAATCTTTTCCGTTCTACCCTGATTGGTGCAAAATTTGGAGCAACGATAGGGCGACATGAGAGTTTTCTGAGACTCCTACTGATGTTGCCGAGGACTTACAGCAAACTAGAGTTGGTACAAGTACTCACGTTCATGATTTGGATGCTCCTGAGGTGGGACTTGAGAACGTCGATGCTTCTATATCTGCTAATCAAAATAAGTTACCCAAGAGTTCTGGACCAGACCCAAGGAAGCGTCGAAGGATGAACGAAGAAATAGGCAAGGGATTGAACAAAAATTTGGAGAATGGCTCAAAAGCAATGGAACGAGTTGCAAATTCATTAGAAGCAATGGTTGGTCGTCTCGGGCATGAAAAAGACCAAAGTGATAAGAGGGAGCAACTTGATGAACTACTTGAACCCCTTGGATTGTCTCTTACAGAACGGGTGAGTGTAGCGATGCAGTTGGCTTTAAAGCCTCGCCTACTCGATGCGTTTCGTGGTTTTAAGAGTAATGAAGCTCGCATGGAAATGGTGAAATTGATCCTCAAAAATAATGACAACTAAATTTTAACTCCCTTCGCCCAAACAATGCTTATGATGAATTATTTTTGTATTTTTGGATTATTTGAGTATCTTTTTTGGATAACGTTGATACTATATGAGTATGTCAGCAATTTTTTTTTATTTAAGACTATGTTGATACTTAATATTGACAATTTTAGTATATGCTGGTTCTTTTTAAAAATTAAAGTTGGTGTTTTATGGGAAGTGCTTCAAATATTTTGATTATTTAGTAGAATAGAACTTCTATTATATTATTCATGTTATTGGTAAAACATGTTTTGCTTTTGGATTGTTAAAATTTTGATGGAGCTGTTGACCTTTTTTTTTTTTTTTTTTAACTTTTCCTCAATTGTTGATGTTTAATTTTTCGACCCTAATGGTTCATATTTATTTTCCAATAATAACCCTTGTTTTATACTTCTTAAATTTTTTTTAATTGAAAAATACTCAATATATATATATATATATATATATATAAGTTAGATGATGAAATCTTAAGGTTATTATTGGAAAAAAAAATTAATACTGAGTCATATCATATTGCTACCAAACGTCAGATTAGATTAAGCACAGGATTAAAACATCTAATTCTGGTGCTACCAAACGTCAGCTTCTTATAAGAAACAGGATTATTAATCCTGATGCATAATAGTGAGGGCACTAATAGTACCAGGATTAATAATAATGCTTATCCTTGTCTGGCTACCAAACGGCCCTGCGAGTATTAATAGTCTCACTCTTTCTATAAATCTAAACGGCCAGAATTGAGACGTTTAAAAAGTGGTTGAGTATAATTAATTAGCCATTAATGAGATAGTTGGATGCCGAAAATTATGGATTTGTCCCTAAATTAGTTATAAGTGGTGTGATGCTAAAGATTTGTACTACATTCATCCCAAATAATTATCGTTTTAACAATTTGTACACAGATTAAGACAGGTTAAATAAACAATAATTTACCCTTATTTAAATACATTTATTGTAGATAAGTTGCATTAGTATTTTTTTTCTCTTTCCCTTAACAACCCTCTTTAATGATGGTAGTAAATAAGGACATTTTTGGTAGAATATGTACAAATCTTTCTTGAAATCCTATAACGATAATTATTTTGGTACAAAAAAACTTTGTTAAACGATAATTATTTTGAGACGGAGATAATAGTATTTAAATTTAGAGGTAACTTCATCATATAAATTATAAAATTAATTCAACGCCCTTAACATTAATAACAAAATTTACTTAATGTTGTTTTGAGCGTACCTCCAACCTTTTGCCGCTGAACTTTAGTTCCTCTACTTTTATGATAAGAAGAAGGTACATCCGGGCCACTGAACTTTTTGTAAAATTGCAGACCGGTCACCAAAATTTTAAAACTAAATTTTGGGTTACTGTACTTAAGTTATGATGCATCCGTGCCCATCTTCATCTTCTTCAGAAAATCAAAACCACAAAGTGTTGAATAACAACATTGAGATGAAAACTCAGCAGCAGCAAACAGGGCATACTACTAATACTTCTATGATACTACTAAATTGCTGTACTTTAGTAATATTACTGATCTAATTTACTTTTCAAGAATTGCTCGACAAAAGCCATACTACAAACAAAAATTAAGATATTAAAACACGAGAACCTATTATTTAATATTGTTGTAATTAGCCCAAATTTTCGCACTGTATTTTGAACTGGTAAAAGTCAAGTCTCTGACCTAAAATTGCAATACCATAAAAGCAATTATTCTCATGACAACCCCAATTATTCAAATTGATTGGTGATAATAAGATTTTTATAGTTCTTGTGGTCCTGTCCAGTTGGAGAGAGAGAGAGAATGCGTTTGGGCAGCTTGTAATGCAAAAAATCACACCAACACAAAAATTTGTTGCTCAAGCAAAATAACCAACAAACTCTAGCAATTTGTATCGCTCACTTCTCTTAACGGAAATGTCAGGTATTCAAGTCTTACCAGAGACACCCTAACGCTTAAATTGGAAGAGGTCGAGTGTTCAAGCCTTAGTAGAGGCACCGTTGTTATTCTTCACCAAAGACACCATTTAGTAATGCTCACATTTTTTAACAGAGAGGTCGAGTGTTCAAGCCCCACTAAAGGTACCCTAATACTTCACTACTCTCAATTGAGAGTTCGGGTGTTCAAAACCTCACTAGACACACAATTTGTTTTAGCAACACTTAAAAGACCTCATATAGTCTTAATTGTAGTCTTTCAAGACAATAAATAATAATAATATACGGTCTTAATTGTAATTTTTCAAGTCATTAAAAAAATAATAGTAGAAACAAATTAGGATAAAATGCTCCAAATGTTTTTGTACAATTCCCTAATTGCACAGAATTTCTTTTACTTCATTATCCCCGTACAATTTTTATTGCGCTCAAATTAATCTCGTAAACCTTAGCATCTATCGGTAGGGGTGTTCAGTATTTGGTTTCATCCGAAAATCAAACCGAAAAACCAATCATCCGAACCGAACAACCGGAAATCGAATTCGAATTTGGTTTTTGGTTTGATTTGGTTGGCAAAATCGAATTCTAATATGATTTTTGGTTTTGTCTTTTAAACCAAAAATCGAATTAGAAAAAATATAATAAAATTAAATATATTATTATTAGTTATATAAATAACTATTAGTCAATCAAAGAAAATAATTACTAGATATATCATAATAATAAAAATAATTATTAGCCCTTTAAAGGATGACAACTTTTGTTAAGAAAGTCTAACTCAACCCTGAACACTACAAGGACAACACAAACAAATTTGATTGATGTTTAGCGATAAAAAAAAACTAAATTAATATCTATATATATATAATAACAAGATAGTCTCTATTTTAGGAAATTTCCCGCCAAAAGTTCAGCTACTAAATATGGAAACTATCCTGTTAAATGTTAACCACGGTTTTGGATGAAATTCCACTGTTTTGATGAACATGGTTTTTCAAAGAACACTGTTTTGTTTAACATTTGTACTGAATGGTATTGTGTAAATCAAAGTAGTTTTTCCTCTTTTCAATAAAGTTCAGGCTTTAAAAATCTTTAAATAATTACAAATCTCAAACAGTGAATAAATAAAATAAATAAAATATATTAAAACAAAAAAGATTATGCTGAGTTACAGAATATTTAAATAGATTAAAAAAATAATAATCAACTGTTCTGATTATTAAGTCTGACGAGCCTTGCTTGGAGAGAAGAAAGTTGCATGCCTTGGAAATTTGTAATTGTTTAAATCAAAGCAGTTTTTCCTCTTTTCAATAAAGTCCAGGCTTTAAAAATCTTTAAATAATTACAAATCTCAAACAGTGAATAAATAAAATATATTAAAACAAAAAAGATTATGCTGAGTTACAGAATATTTAAATAGATTAAAAAAATAATAATCAACTGTTCTGATTATTAAGTCTGACGAGCCTTGCTTGGAGAGAAGAAAATTGCACGCCTTGGGCCTTGGAAATGCAAATAGTTCCCAAGCTGAAGTCCACTATAAATATCATTGCCTTCCTTGTGTTGCAACATCAGAATTTCCATAGTATCTAATTTCTGTTCATCACAAAAATCCCAAAAAATGCCTACCCATTTCACTTATTGAAAGATATCAATCCAAGCAAAGTGCAAAGGGATGGTGAAGATACGGTTGATAAGAGTTTACGTTGTACCCGTGTATGGCGATAGCTCGAGAAAGTATTCATTGGAATGTATTTTCCATGACTCTGAGGTAATGTTTAAATTTAAAATTTCGTTAATGCTTTGCAAAATATCTTCAGTTTATGAAAATCAATGAATTTGATAACAATTTGATAATCTTTTCAGTTTATCTAATAATAATAGTATTTTTATTTTCAAGGGAACCAAAGTACATGCTTCGATCAAACAAAATCTGATTGAAAAGTTTGAACCATTGATGAAAGAGACACATCTTTATATCATGAAAAACTTTATTGTCGCCGACAACCGGATGAAATACAAGACCACATCTGCAAAGTATAAGATCATTTTTGTTGGTGTAACACGTTTGACGGCAATACCGGATGACTCATTCCCATGGTTTGTTTATACATTCAAGCCTTTTGAAGAGATGACAAATGTCGAAACAATTGATGAATCTCTTCTTATTGGTAAATATGTTTTTTAAAATTTATTAGAGTAGTATTTTATAATACTATTCTATTTATATTTGCTTTTTCTTTTACATTTATTTAATTTATTTTTTATATATATTGCAGATGTTATCGGAAAATTAAAAGCAAAGGCTTTTCCCCAACAAAGGGAATTTTCAGGCCGCAGTACCAAGATGCTTGATTTAATTTTGGAAAACATGCAGTAACGAAATATTTATTTGAAATTTATTATTTGAAATACACTAATTTATATTTCGTTATACTAAATGTTTATATTTTTTTTTCAGGGGTACTACTCTCTCATGTACACTATGGGGACAACCTGTTGATGATTTGTGTGACTACTTATCAAATGTTGCTTTTGATGAACCTGTGATTTTACTGCTGCAATTTTGTCGTGTTAAAGTGTTTAGGGGTGAAACTCAAGTTTCGAATACGTACCATGTTAGCAAAGTGATAATAAATGAACAAATTGGTGAAATAAATCAATTTCGTAACAGGTAGCTTTTAATTACAATATAATATTGCTGCATTTTTATCGAGTAATAATTAGTTTTGACTGAAACTATTGTTCTTAAATTTTCAGCTTCATTTCGGAAGGAAAGTTAGCGACTCCGGTTGGAAAAATATCAGCAACTGCAACAAGCAACATAATTGATGAATTTGAAAATTCAAAGGATCTATTGAGAACCATAGAACAACTTTTGGAAATTGAAGAAGTAAGTTTTTTTTTATGTTATTACAGTTTTTTTTTTTAATATTTATCACCAAATTTAGTGTTAAACAATCTGTTGAATATATTTAAACAATCTGTTGAATATATTTATTATTTTTAGGTTGGAAGTTATTGGGTAATTGGTAAAATTGCTGCAATAGAGACAGGAGACGATTGGTGGTATGTTTCGTGCAAGAAATGTACCAAAAAATGACACCTGCGGATAAATTTTATTGTAACAAGTGCGATACTTTTGATACGACAGCAACATAAGGTTAAGCAAACGCTACATAATTACTAACATAAAAAATTATTGTTACTTTATTTTTTAACTTGATTTTAATTTATTTCCAGTGTACAAACTTCGTTCGGGTTGTAGATTTTAGTGGAAATGCTTTATTCTTACTTTGGGATAAAGAGTGCTACGAACTAATTGGAAAACAAAGATTAGAATTGAGGAAGAAATCGGAAAATGATTTTCCAATGGAAATTTTCATTTGATGGACGAAATATTTTATTTAAAGTTCAAGTGAAAGACGAGCAAAAGGTGTTTACGAAAAACCTTTCCCGTGATTAAAAAATTGAGGACAGTTCGGTGATTGAAAAATACCGTGATATTCATCAAGAAGGCCAAGAATCGACATATTTTCCAAGCTCAAAGATGGTGATGGTGATGACAACGTACGTTTTCAAGTTAATTATGTTTTAATTTATACATATTTCCCATATATTTTTTTAATATTGGATTCTTTTTTTAGTTGCATTCATCCGAAGATGAGGTTTCAACTCCAAATCGATCGAAGCTTAAAGCCAAGTCATTGGATGTTGATGAAGATGCACTGTGAAAAGGTGTCTTATAGGTGAATTCTCATCGCTACCAAGGAAAATAATTTGAAGGTTGTGGTCAAGATCGAGAAAGAATGAGAGACTTCACCATATGTGCTTCCCTTTTGTGGTCGGTTGTGTTGGAAACTTATTTCAATTGTTATTTTTGATGATTAAACGTTGTATGTCCGGAATTATTTTGGTTTGTTTTGGGATGGTTTGTTTTGAGAACTTTATGTAATTGTCGCTTTTAATGATATGGATGGTTTGTTTTTGCCGTTAGATTTCAGTTTGATTTTAAAAATCAAGTTTAAATTTTTTTATTTTGTTGCTCTTTATTACAAATGATCACTATTTTCTATATTTAAATTATTCATTTCAATATATTAAGATACTTATAGTGTTAAGATACTTATTTTGTTAGTACAGTTATAAAACTATTTTTTAAATTTTTTTTTGAATTTATTGTTAAACTTATTATTAATTCAAACTATTATACTAAAAAGAGAGTTATTAAACTCTCTCACGCACAAACTAAAAAAAAATGGAAACTAAAAAAATTATCAAAAGAAAAGTATAAAGATTAATTTCAATATTTGAACACAACTGACATGAAATTTTTTCACAAGATGAGAGCATATACCATAGAAACGTCAATAAAAACGGCAATAATCTGATTTTTTTAAATTGAACATGTTATAATGTTTCATATAATAATTAAAATGGTTAATCGCATATACCATAGAAACGTCAATAACAATGGCAGTAATCTGACTTTTTGAAATTGAACATGTTATAATGTTTCATATAATAATAAAAATGGTTAAAAGCATATACCATAGAAACGTCAATAAAAATGGAAGTAATATGAATTTTTGAAATTGAACATGTTATAATGTTTCATATAATAATTAAAATGGTTAACAAATATTTCTTTGATTTCCGATTGCTACATAAAAATGATAATATCTATATATATGCTAAAAATGTGTTATATACAATATACACCCAAACTCATACTCACGTCCATGCAAACATGATAAATTGAAAAAGAAAAGGATAACAATGGTTTTAAGGAATACTTATCTTGCATATGGATTAATCAACTTCAATATCCGTGAAATCGGTGAGAGGCATCACCGTCCAAAAACATAAATCTGTTATATTTTAGTAGTAAGGAAATTATAACAATTTCTAAATATTTTTGTTGTCACAAGAAATCTAATAAAAATATATAACTATTACCTTTGTTGCAAGTTGCTTTCGAGTCATCATACTTGCAATAGACTTACTATACATCTATGCTAACATATTGATTTATTCACATTCCGTAACTTAATCAGTAAACAAAAAGAAAATATATAAATAAAATTACTATAAACATATGCGTGTAATATGAAAGGAATTAGACATATATATATATATATATATATATTATATTTACATAGGTTAATATGAGGAAGCACGGAAATCCAAGTCACATATAAAAAAGCCAAGGCCGAATAGGTTTGCCCTAATGTGACCCATTATATATATCAACAAAAACTACAAATATTTGGATGAAATAATCATCATTAGTCGGCAAAATGCATTAATCGATTAAAAAGTCTTTTATGACCACATGAATCCAAAGACAATTGCACGTTAACAGGAAAATTTCATTAAAAAGTGTGATACACAATGTCACTACATTGACAACACTTTTGAAATGATTATGACAATTGCATTAAAAAGTGTGAGACCCAATGTCGCAATGACATGACAAAGACTTTTGAAATGATTACGTGCATGGATTCACTATCCAAAAATTGAAGGAGTACAAATCTTTCCAAAATACTAATCAACGAGATAGTGACTTTTTAATCTATCAATGACGCAACATCGGTATACAAATTTTTTTCAAAAATATAATTTTTTAAGTTTAAGAATCCAAAGGGTCACTAAGAATGTCCTTTATATAGGGAACTTGGCTTGCATCTCCTAACTTTTCTTAGTTCAAGATATTACTTACATTAGAAATTAGAATTCTTAAACTCGATCAAATCCACCAAATTAATAGCTTTCATTTCAAAGAGAGTACGAATCACTAAAGTTACAAAAAGACGTTAAAGATTTACAAATCAAGGAAGGAAATGAAGATCACAAAATCTTTGGTTATACCCAAAGAATCACAAGAGGAAAGCGTGTTCTAATAAAGGTAAGTTTTACGTTACATTTTCTCGATATTTTTCGCATTCATAATGATATATAAATCGCCATGCATATACTTTTAAATGAACAAGATAATTGTTACAGTTTTATGTTATGTAATTTTAAATTTTGTTTACTTTTTACATTTAGTTCACATAGAATATGTATGTGTGTGTATATATATATATATATATATATATATATATATATATGTAATGTGATATATAAATATTTATATATATAAGAACATATTTATCATATAAATCAAAGAAAATTATAATTTTGCAGAGAATATCAGAACTTATAGTAACTTTATGTACTCATAACAATAATTTCTTTGAATTTTTCCATGTAAGTAAATTTTTTTATAGCTATACACTATGCTCATAACAATAACACATTGCCTGCCCGCACAAAAATAACTAAAAAGATAACAAAATTCTATGCATAAATAATTTTAAAGTCAATATATCAACCATATGCTAATTCAGTAATTTCACATATCAAATTATTTAAATTTGTAAGGAATACCAATAAATATCTATTCGAATCAAACATAATGAAGAAAATATAAAGTAGCTATGAAATTATTGTTATTTCATCAACATGACGGTTTTTTACATCAACATAGCTGTGTTTTTTTTATTCCAGATCATACATATATAAAAACATATTTAACATATTAATCATATTACTATGACAAACTTATATTCTAGAGTCACATTTACAATAAATTTAAATTAAATAAATTACACACACACATTTATATATATACTATATCAAATATGAATAATTGCCCATATGTCTACTCACCACAACTAACAATTATAGCCCATTGGATTCAGGCCCACAGTAAAATATTTTCTAATTTAAATGCAGCCCATTGTACCAACATATTAAGCAATTTAAAAAATTTCACATAATTTTCAAGCAAAGATTGTTACAATCTATTTTTAAAACTTATCATTTTTTCATTACATACAACATTAAAAAAATCTGTAAAACATACAAAATTATATATATAATATATAAAAATTTATACATATTTGAATCACACAATCAAAATTTGCATATAATTTTCAAGCAAAGGTTGTTACCCATCTATTTAAAAAAAAATTCATTGCATACAACATTAAAATAAAAATAAAAATCTGTAAAACATACAGTTTTATATAGATACCATATAAAAAATCTATACATATTTGAAGCAAATTATGAAAATATGGATTATTGCCCATATGTCTACGCACCAAAACTAACAATTATAGCCAATTGGATTCAAGCCCACATCAAATTTGTTTTCTAATACACCTGTAGCCCATTGCACCCACATATTAATAAATTAATTACATTTTCATATAATTTTCAAGCAAAGGTTGTTACCTATTAATTTTTAAAACTTATCATTTTTTCAAGGCATACAATAGTAAAATAAAAATAAAAATCTGTAAAAATACAGTTTTAAATATATACTGTAAAAAATTATATATATTTGAATCACATTATCAATATAACTATTTTTATATCAACTTGGTTGTTTGTTTTATTTCTAATAATACATGCATTAAAAATTTCCACTTATACATAAATAACCACAGAAAGTGAGATTACATAAAACGATACACAAAACCAAAGTTATATTTATTATAAGATAACAGAATCACACATAAACTTAAATCAAACAATTAAATTAAAATTATTAAATAAACTTTACTATATTTAAAGAAATATCAATATTCTTATAAATTGATGAAAATGTTTTACGAAAAAATATGCGTAAATATATAATAAATCTGTAAAATTTGACAAGTTCAAAATTGGATCTGAAAACATTTATTTTAATTTACAAATTAAAGCTATAAGCAATATTTGACAAATAATAGCGAACTCTAATATTTAAATAGGTTAAATACATGAAATTTATTATAAAATTAAATAAGAATGATAAAAATAATCTCCGAATTAATTGAACAAACAAGATAATCAAAATAGATCATGCAAAAATTACGAGATCCGACAAATATAACCACTCAAAATAATTTTTATGATGAAATATAAGAACCGAGCTACAAAATTGAAATCACAGAGCGATCTATAATTTGGGAATGAACAAATAACAAAAATAGATCATGCAAAAATTACGATCGACAAATATAACCACTCAAAATAATTTTTATGATGAAATATAAGAACGAGCTACAAAATTGAAATCACAGAGCGATCTATAATTTGGGAATGAACAAATAACATATTTGAGAAATCTAAGCACTCAAAATAAGTTTTATGATGGAAAAAGTAATATCGAGCAAGAAAAATGAAATTACAAAGCAGATCTATAATTAGGACATCACAACAATCGTAAAATTGAAAAGATTTTAATGAAAAGTGTTACCGTCAAATCGATTTAAACAACGTAAAAGGCAAGATCGGGCTCCTGCGATTTTGACTTTTCGAATAAGACTGGATCTACTCGGGTAGCCTAAGTAATTTTGCAAAATGGATTAAGCTTTGGGGATTACCGAAACGTACTATCCCAACAACATATGAGATGAGATACGGTTCTAATATATCCCTTTAAGCTTTTATGAACCGAGCATATAAATCGTAGAATTCAAACACTAAATTTTGATTTTGGGAAAAGCTAGAAGCGAATCATCTTGAATCGATGAAAATCGCGCCTAGCTCTCCCCTTCAATCATAATAATCTCGGTATAGATTATGGGTTTTGAGTGTTTTATTTGTGGGAGTGTTTTATCCGTGAGATATGTGTTGATCATGCCGTGTGTTTGGATTAGGGGATATGGCGGCGGCGGAAAGAGGGTTTGGGGTAGGGTTGGGGAAACTTGGATGTAGCTTAAGGTTCACAAAATGAGGGAAAAAGTGATATTTTGCTTATATTAGTTATTGTGTGTTAAAAAAATCAAAGCCGGGTTGTGTTTAAGAAATGGGCTCATATGTTGGGCTTGCTAAACCGAGTATAGTTTTAGTAGTGGGCTACAAATTCGGTGGTGCCCTTTCCAATTTATTTGCATAGCCCGAATTGATTAAAAAAATGAGTGGTGCTTTTCCCACGTCTTGGCATAGTCCAAAATTGACTAAAAAAATGATTTAGTTGCGAGTTAAGTTGGGTGTTAAAAATGTATTATCTTTTTTTACTAACTAATATATATGTAAAAGATATTCATATTTATAAAATTATTTTATTAGATCTGGAAAAAATAAACATATGAATTTAAATGTTATATATTTTTTACAATTGTTGTTTCTATAGAATTTGATATTTATAAATATAGTCCTTGCATTTTCACGTATAATTCAAATCTTTTATTGCAGAAAATGTTTCGTCGCAACAATATAGTGTTGGAAGTTCATTAAAAATCTTTTGTATCCGACCCGCATTCCTCCTCTTTCGAATATCACAACTGGTAACATTTACATTCCTTTGATACATAGTGTGGTTTATTTTTGTATTTGTGTATTTTATCATTAATATTTTATTTTTACAGCTTATACGCCAATACAGAATATTGGAAACAATAATTCTTATCGAATTTCATTATTAACCGGTGGAAGTAGCTCAACAATTGTTGATTTGACAAACGATGAAGATGGATCCAATCATAATATTTGTGGCATCCAGAATAAAAAAATCCATTTAGATCAATCTCAGATTATTAGTCAATGTAAGGGTTTATTTTTGATTTTTTGTTTTAACAAATTAGTTATTTTTACTGTGTGCATTTCTTCAGCTAAAAAAATAAAATAATATTGAGCCCATGTATACAAAAAATGTTGTATTATTTTTTAAATATCTATTATCAGCATGCTTATATATATATACTAAATTTTCCAATACAAAATGTTGGAAACAATAATTCCTATCGAATTTTTTATATATACTAAATTTTCTTATTATGCAGCTAGCATTCATCATTCGAGGAAGGAAATTATACCGCAAAATTTGGGCAAAGAAGTCATATGTATTAGTGAGAATTTAAGTGTATCTTTTTCATCTATCGGTATGTTCAAATTTCTTTACGCTTATAACGTATTTAATTTGTAATAGTTTTACAGCTTTGATATAGTAATATTAATAATATATTTATGATTGCATTTTTTAGGTTATTGGGATATTGGCGATCCAACTTTTAAATGTAGTTTCTGTGATGCTTTATTTTGGTATGAAGAGAGATTATCTCGCCATTACAAAGCGCGCAATCAAAATATAGTTTATGTTGCATACAAGGGAAAATACAACTTCCTACTATAAAAGCCCCCTCCAGAGTTACAAGAATTATTACATGGTAACAATGATAAATGCAAGCATTTTCGGCAAAATATACGTTCATATAACAACATGTTTTGCTTCACTTCAATGGGAGGAAAGATTGATTCACGTGTAAATCAAGGGGGCTCTCCTCCTATTTTCAAACTTCAAGGTCAAAATTATCATTTGATTGGAAGCCTGCTTCCATCGCTAGGTGTAAATCCTAAATTTGCACAATTGTATATTTACGATACCGAAAATGAAATTACAAATCGTATTGCTTCTGTCAGGTAAATATTATAAAACAATTTGTATATCATTTATTTTATTTTACATTTTATAATTGTCTTTCTAAAATATAATAATATTATAATTATTTTATTTTTTCAGGCAAGATGGAAATAGTAATGATCTGCATTCTGAGATTATAAATGATTTGAAGTCCATGTTAGATAGGGAAAATGTTTTGGTTAAATCTTTTCGAATGGCGAAAGATAAAATGGTTGAAGAAAAAGATCGATGTGAAATTAAAATTGATCGGTAGACGCATTGGTGATGCAAGAAGGTATAATCTCCTACTACATCCGAAGTTGCCGCTTTAGTTGTTGGTGATTTTGATGAAATGTTGGGTGATAGGGATATATTAGTTGAGACTCAGACAGGACGACTTAAGCGTATAAATGAATTGAATGCTGCTTATCTACCTCTTCAGTATCCCTTGATTTTTCCTTATGGCGAAGATGGATACAGAGAAGATATTCAATTTTCTGATGCCAAAGCTGGATCGCGGACGAAAAAGTTAGTATAAGAGAATTTTTCTCTTATAGATTACATGAAAGGGAGTGTGAGCCATCGACCATTATGCTTTCTCGAAGATTATTTCAACAATTTGTTGTTGATGCGTACACTATGGTTGAATCTGCCCGATTGACTTACATTAGGTTGCACCAAAAGCAATTGCGTTGTGAAATGTATAAAGGTTTGGAAGAAGCTTTGTTACGTGGTGAAACCGATGGGTCGACACAAGGAAACGAATTATATTGCCATCATCTTTTCTTGGAGGAGCTAGATTTATGATACGTAATTATCGGGATGCGATGGCTATATGTAGATGGGCGGGTTATCAGATTTATTCCTTACATTTACATGTAATCCAAAATGGCTGAAATTGTCGATTTGTAGAAAAGCGTGGATTAAAGCCCGAAGATCGTCCGGATATTGTGTGCGAGTATTTAAAGTTAAACTTGATGGGTTGATTCAAGACCTTCGTAAAAACAAGATTTTGGAACCGTTAGAGCGGTATCATTCTTTATTATTTATGTGTATTATTTTTATAATATATATTTTTATCATAATTCAATTAATTTATTTTCACAGTTTATAATTAATATATATGTCTTCTTTTTTTCTATAGTTTATCTTGTCGAGTTTCAAAAGAGGGTTTGCCACATGCTCACATATTATTGTTCCTCTCTAAAGAAGACAAATTTCCAACAATTCGATTGATCGTGTCATTTCGGCAGAGATTCCGGATGAGCGAGGATCCAATCTATTATCTTTGCGTTCGAGATTTTATGGTTCACGGTCCATGTGGTAATGACGAAAGAATTCTCCTTGCATGATAGATGGTCGTTGCTCAAAACATTTTCCAAAAAGTTTGTTGAAACAACCACAATTGATGAAGATGGTTATCCAATATACGACGAGAGATAATGGAAGGACGATTAAGAAAAATGGCATTTTGTTGGATAGTAGATATGTTGTTCCACATAATAGATATTTATTGATTACCTATGGAGCCCATTTGAATGTGGAGTGGTGTAATCAATCTCGTGCGATCAAATATTTGTTTAAGTACATAAATAAGGGTCATGATCGTGTGACTGCGACATTTTATCAAAGCTCAAATGATGATAGTTCAGAGAGGAATATTGATGAGGTTAATTTGTACTACGATTGTAGATACATTTCCTCATGTGAAGGCTTGGAGAATTTTTGGATTTGAAATACAGTAT